>PVIW01015160.1:0-20702 GCA_004026585.1 Noctilio leporinus | reverse complement strand
AAAAAAATAATAATAATCTAGCTCTTTTCACTCAAATATATTACTTGCCTGATCCTTGTGGATATTTAGGTTTTTAATTGCTAATGTAACTAATCTACTGAAAGGGTCAGTTTTCTTTCCAACAGTGAAAAAGGATTTGCTTTTAATTATCCATACTCTTTTGTCTGAACTCACTTTGTGATGTATTCCTTTATGAGCAAATCAACCAGCTCTAGATTCTTCAAGCCTATTTAAACCACATTGATATATACTAATATACCTTTCAATCATGAAAATAAATTGGGATATAAATCTAAACTTCTATGACAAATCTCAACTCTGGGCCAATTATGTAATTTGCAACTAATATTAATAAGGGTGGCATGAATTGGCAAAAGAAATCTCTCTTTTTGTCTTGATAGATGCAAATAAAGAGTAAATTATCTTACTTAAAATTTTGAAAACAATGGATTGGGAGTATAAACATTTCATTTGTTACATGAGTTCAAGTCAGCCATGACAGTTGTGCATCAGAAAAATATAGAAATATTAGCTTTACATCTTACATTTATAAAAATCAAAGCAGAGAACATTTTAAGAGGCAGAAAATGTAATAACAATTTGTTAGAGAAAATAGGAACAGAAGCTGGAAACAGAAATTAGACTGAAAGGGGAAAAGGAAATTAACTGCTGGAATGAGGAGAAATTAATGTAACAATTAGAACATAAAGGAATACCACAAAGAAGAAAATATGGCACTTTAAAGGAAAATTCTATGAAACTGTACTATACTCACTTTTGTTTGGCACATTTTGATTGGCAGTATAATTCTATTAGATTAATTCAGGAAAAATATACAAAGAGATAGTAAATCACAATATTGTCTGTTTCAGGTACCTATAACAGAATAAACAAATGGTCCAAAATCATTTCTTTTTTTTTTTTTCAAAATGACGATGTTGTATGACACAATCGATTGATGACCTTTTGAGTTATTTAATTTGCTTTCCATGATCTTAGAATAGAATTCAGTTGCTTAATTGATTAAAACCAAATAAGAAAATGTTCAGAATTTACATTATGGGCCACTTCAGTACCTTTTCATTATACAGTACTGTTATTAGTTGTAGTTGAAAGCTATTACAAATGTATATTTTGTAGATTAAAAACATTTTTAGTGTGTTAAAGTTGATGCTATGATTCTCATTTTGTCAAAAATATGTTATGTATTGGTTATGCAATCCATTTGTAAACTGAGGACCTTTCTCTTAAAGTTAGTATTAGGTAGAATGTCTGCCTGAAAAGTTTCCAAATAATAAAAAAATGTTAAAATTTATTGGGAGGGTTTTAATATTTAAAACATAAGTCACATTCATTGTGAAATGAATTAGAAAACACAAATTAGCAATAGAGACATCAAAAATCATTTTTATTCCATTATTCAGAAATAAGCACTTGTCTAAACAATCATAGTTTTGTGTATGTAAGTCTGGTAGTCTTTCACTGTGGCAAGCTCTGTGTTTACAATGTCTAAAAATGTTCTCCCACTGTATATAGTGCTTCAGAACCTGCTTTTCAATTTTAACGTCTCATCTATGTCATTAACTGTTGTTCTACAACATGTTCCATTGTGTGGTTGAATCATAAATTAACCAATTTTTTTCTTAACATCTTGACCATTGAAAGGAATGATGTGATGAACACCCTTGCTTGGGCATAATCCAAAAGGCACAAAAAATTATAAAGCTTTTGATGTACATTGCCGAATTGTTCTTGAGGACTGATTGTGTCCACCTAGATAGACTCTAGTGTAATATGAGATTATCTATTTAACCAATTTTCCTGTATCTTAAAAGAGATCACACATAGCAAGTACCTAAACACAGAGCCTGCATTTAGTAGCATTATGTAAAATGTGGTTCCCTTTCTACTCCATGTCAAGGAGGGAGGGAATTCCACTTTCTACATATTAGTACGAAAGGAACATAGGGCTTGGGGGCATTTAATGCCTTGAGGGTTTGAGGTTCTTAAATAAGTGGGTTTTCTTATTGTTTTCAGTGAGTTATAGGAATGGATACAGCCATTCCATTCCCAATCTTCCATGGAAAGAGATTAAGCATCTTCAATTCTTTGGACTGCAAAATTTTCTTTATCTTTTTAACCTAATCCCATTAAGTAAAAGAAAAGGAAAAGATTTACACAGGGCTCTTGGTTGCCTGTTTACCAACAACTGAGATTCTCATTTTCCTAAGTGGAAATAAATTCCATGCAAATGCCTTAGACCTGGAGAGTGGTGACAGCAAAATCTATCAGAATAACAGGGTTCCCAATGTCACCCAGAGAAATGTAACCTTCCATTCACTTTCAGAACCTAGAAGAGTTTTAAAAAGAAACAACTTATTTTTAGCTCAAGTCATTTTGAGAGTAGTTAAAAGAACATTGACTAGGAATGGCAGAATGATCATGGCAAGGATTTCTAAAAGGAAACCTTGGAAGATCAAAGAATATCTATTTAAAATTCCTTCTACCTTAAACTCCTTTCAACTGAAACAGCCAGCTATTACCCAGAGTATATTGGATTCCCAGGATGTCTTGGGGAAGAATAAAACCTTAAAATGAACCCTGTCGCAGAAAACTAATAAAGAATTAATGTTGCCAGCTTTAAATAGCAGAAAATCAATATAATACAATAAAAAAAAAAAAGGTACACAAAACCTAATGAAAAATACCCAGCTCTCACAGCACGCAGCAGAAAAGAAATGGTGCGATGCCCATGTGTTTGTTCTCTGATAGCTAGAGGTGCTTTCTATGACTTTGACATTTTTTAGTAAGATCAGAGTATTTTGTTATGCCATTTTGTGCAAGTGTGCGTACACATGTGCACACACACACATAGCCAAAAAGAGACCTTTAAATTCAGGTTCTTTTGTTTACTCTAAATGTACTGCACATTTAGTGTTTAAAAGTACTTAAAAATTCTTATAAACACATCAGACAATTTTCATCTTAATTTCTCTGTTTTCAAGGGTGTAGTTTCTTTCAAATCAGCAGTATTGCTTTTAATATATGCATTTATTAATTGTACACACGGATCCTTCTATCAAGCATTTTATCAAGGAAACATCCTCCTTCCCCACCATCCAGCCAGTTCCTTTGTGCTGTTGCTCTTTTCAGCCTGTTGCTTCCCTTCACTCCCAGGAGCCACTGATTCCAAGAATATTTAAAAATCTTAAGACAATGTGAAATCATCCTTTAATTAAAAAACTATATCAGTAATATATTTATTCATTTTCTATAGCTATCATAATCCATGATTTCTAAATGTATTTTTAAACTGTGTACAAAATAATTTATTCCAGCATTATATAGGTTGATATTATTTTACAGTGAGTTATTCTCCCAACAGTTATGAATCTAAATAGCTTAATTAGAATTGTTTCTCTAAATAAAATCCCCTTTTTGAATGTTTTTGTGTTAAAGGGAAGTGCTAATATTACAGACATATGTATACAGTTCTGAAAGAAACATATTGAATGTTTCCATCACTGTTTTCTACACGAATAGAAAAAGCTATCCCCAACCCCCCAAAATACTGCCCGACAATACTATGTTTTGGTCAGAGTGGACAATCCCTGTCTTGTTCCTCATCTTAAGGGACAAGGGCTTTTAGATTTTTCTCACTGAGTATGATGTTCACTGTGGGTTTGTCATGTGTATCCTTTATTATGTTGAGGTGTGATTCCCCTATTCCCACTTTGCTGAGAGTTTTTATCATAAATGAGTGCTGGATATTATCAGATGCTTTTTCTGCACCTATTGATATGATTGTATAATTTTTACCATTCACTTTGTTTATGTGATGTGTCACATTAATTGATTTGCAGATAATGTACCAAACTTATATCCTGGGAATAAAGTCCCTTGGATCATGGTGTATGATTTTTTTAATTTATTGCTGGATCTGTTTTGTCAATATTTCGTTGAGGAATGTTGCATCTATGTACATCAGGGGTTTGGCCTACAATTTCTTTATTACAGTGTCTGTATCTGCTTTTAAAATTAAGATAATGCTGGCTGTAAAAGTGCTTAAGAAAGCTTCTGCTTTCTTAAATTTTTTGGAATCATTTGAGAAAGAGGGCTGTTACTTCTTTGAATGTTTGTTAAGTCGCCTGTGAATCCACCTGGGCCAGGAAGTTTTTGATTAGAGCTTCAATCATTAGTTGAAATCAGTTTGTTCAGATTCTCTGTTTCTTCTTCATTCAACTTTGGGAGATTTTATGATGCTAGGAATCCATTCATTTCTTTCAATTTGCCCAGTTTGTAAGCATATGGTTGTTTGTAATATTTTCTTATAATCCTTTGTATTTCTGTGGTGTCAGTTTTTTTTTTTTTATTTCTGGTCTTATTTATTTGAGTTCTCTCTCATTTTTCTTTTCTGATGGGCTTAGTTAAAAGTTTATCTATCTTATTTATCCTTTCAAAGAACCAGCTCTTGGTTTTGTTGATCTTTTGTATTGTTGTTTTAGACCACTTAATTAACTTTTGATCTGACCTTTATTATTTCCTTCCTTTTACTCGGTTTGGGCTTTGTTGCCCTTTTTCTAGTTTCTTTGAGTATAGGTTGCTTATTTCAGATTTTTCCTATTTTTTGAGGTAGGTCTATAATGCTCTAAGTTTCCCACTTAGGACTGCTTTTGCTGTGTCCCATAGATTTTGGGTTGTGTTGTCATTTTCATTTGTTTCAAGGTATCTATTGACTTCTTCCTTGATTTCACAGTTACCTATTCACTGTTTAGTAACAAGTTATTTAGCTTCTCTGTGTTTGTGTTTTTCAGGTTTTTTCTTATAATTGATTTCTAGTTTCATTGTGGTCAGAGAAGATGCATGGTATAATTTCAATTTTCTCAAACTTATTGAGGCTTGTTTTGTGTCCTAATATGTAGTCTATCCTAGAAAATATTACATGTACACTTGGAAAGAATGTACATTCTGCTGCTTTAGGGTAAAATGCTCTGAAGATACTAATTAAGTCTATCTGATCTAGTGTGTTCTTTAAGGCTGTCATTTCCTTGTTGATTTTCTTTCTGGGAGATCTATCCATTAATTGCAACTATGTTTTAAAATCCTCTATTATGGCTCTGCTCATATTATTCTCTCTCCTTATGTCCATTAAGATTTGCTTTATATGTTTAGGTGCTCCTATGTTGGGTACATACACAAGTTCAAGGGTGATATTCTCATGTTGGATTTATGCCTTTATCATTATGTAGTGCCCTTCTATGTCTCTTACTACAGTCTTTGTTTAAAGCCTATTTTGCCTGATATAAGTATTGGTACTCCAGCTTTTTCTTTTTCTTTTTCATTTGAATATCTATTTCTGTTCTTTTACTTTCAGTCCAGGTGTATCACTTGTTTTGAGATGTGTTGCTTGTCAACAGCATATATATATATGGGTCTCTTTTCTTATCTATTCAGCTACTATATGTTTTTTCATCAGAACATTTAAGCCATTTACATTTTGATTATTGTATTTATTGCTATTTTATTTTTTATGACTACGTTCCTCTTATTTTCCTTTCTTTTTCTTAAAGAAGGCCTTTCAACATTTCTTGTAATACTGAATTGGTGGTAATGAACTCCCTTAACTTTTTCTTGTCTGTGAAGCTCCTTATTTCACCTTCAATTTTAAATGATGGTCTTGACTGGTAACGTAGTCTTGGTTATAGGTTATTATTTTTCAGCACTTTGAATATTTCATGCCAATCCTTTTTGGCCTAAAATGTTTTGTTGAGATATCAGCTTTCTTAGTGTGGTCCTCTTTGAGTTCATCTTCTTTATGACTCTCTGTGCTTCCTGGACATGTGCATCTTTTTCCTTCACCATGAAAGGTAAGTTTTCAGTCAGTATTTCTTCAAATAGCTTTCAATCCTTTGCTCTCGCTCTTCTTCTTCTGGTACCCGTATGATGTGGATATTGTTATGCTTCATGTGGTACCAAAGGTCCCTTAAACTATCCTCATTTTTAGTAATATGTTTTTTTTTTGTTGTTGTTGTTCTGATAGTGTTTTCTAGTATCTTGCTTTCCAAATCACTGATTCAATCAACTATTTCATCTAACCTATTGTTTATTTATTCTTGTGTGTTCTTCATTTTAGATACTGTATTCATTTCTGACTAATTCTTTTCTTTATTTCTATGTACTTTTTCATGTTGTTGTAGTTCTAAGTTCCTTGAACTCTGTATTTGGTAGATTGCTTGTCTCCATTTCATTTAGTTCTTTATGTGAAAATTTCTCCTATTGTTTCATTTGAGGCATGTATCTCTGTCTTCCTATTTTGGTTGCTTCTTTGTGTTTGTTTCTGTGTTAGGTAGATCTGCTATGTCTCTCAGTCTTAGTGGTGGCCTTACATAGTAGGTGTCCTATGGGACCTAGCAGGGCAGTCTACTTGATCACCTGAGCTGGCTGCTCCAGGAATGTCTGTGTGGCTTATGTGAGCCCTCCTGTTGTAGCTGAGTCTGAATTTTTATTAGCTCATCCTTGCGTGGGATTGACCCTTAGGTAGCTAACTGTGAACACCAACCCCAACCACAAGGTATGAATTGCTGTGCAGGTGCTGACCATGTGTAGCAGAATTTGCCTCAGCAGTGGTACCAGCCAAGATCTCCCTTTGGATGTGATACTTTTGAGGCTAATTGAATTCTGCTGTAATGTTGTCTGAAGCTCACCAACATGGAGCTACAAAATAATCACAGTTTGTGGCTTCCTATCCAGGGACTGAGTGTGCATGGGAAGGGCCAAGCCTCACACCAAGGCCAGTTTCCATCAGCACTAAGCCTGGGGGCTGGTCATCAAAAGTCCCAAGGCTGCCTGGGAACAACTGCACCTCCATCTGGCTCTGGCTGTTTGTTAGGCTTGGCTACTGAAAGGGCCTCTGGTGACACTAGAGTTGCTTGAATATGTTCTCTTGAGTCACCAGGTAGGGGTGAGTAGTGCTCACCAGATTGATACAGATTCAAAATTGGTGCCAATATTGGTCTAAGGCCATTCAGCAATAATGCTAGGGTACACTAAGGCTAGCTGCCACCCACTGAGGGCCTGCAAATCTTCAAGGTGGAGCAGTATCTCAGGGAGTCATCAAGGGGAGGCCAGCAGAGTTTTCCAACCCTAACAGTCCAAGAGTTGGCTGAAAAAGGGATGGCTCTTCAGTGGCAGGGCATGCTAGGGAAAAATGGCCACTGTCCTAAAGCCACACAACTCAGGCAGTCCTGAATTCTGCCCAGAGTTCCTTGAGAGCCTGAGGTTAGGAGGGTGGGATCTTTGGGAATTGAGAGAATAAAGCCAATGGCTCTCTCATGAGGGTGTGTTGCTAGTCTGGCTTGTGGCAAGGTGGGGAGAATGGCATCCTGCTCAGAGCCACACTACTCAGTCTCTGATACCCCAAGTCCATGTGCACCTCTATACTGCAGACCCAAGCAGCTGGCTCCTCCATAGCCTGTGAGCTTCACAGGGGTGGGGGTGACAGGGTGAAGCTATTGCATTCCCCGAGGCTGACATCATATGAAGGGGAGTGCTCCACCTGAGGAAGATGATGTGTGCAGCTTGGGATAGGGATTCAGCACAAGGACTCTGTGCTGTCTCTCCTCACACATTATTCCACTCCCAGCCACTCTCCCTCCATTGGAGCCCAGGGTGAGTGGCCATGAATGTGATTTTTTTGTGCACCTGATTTTTCAGTCAACTCCCATTTCTCTGGTAGACAGAATCCCTGAGATTTTCACAGCCAGATATTATGTGCCTCTTCTTCCCACCTCTGGTGTCCTAAACTTGGGAACCAGGTATGGAGTTGAGACCCCACCCTCCTCATGGAGAACATTTGCAGTTCAGATTCTTAGGCACCGCATGCAGGTACATGGGTAAACCTTTCGCTGTCTACCCCTCTTTTCCTATCTAGTATTAATGTGGCTTCTTTGGTAAATCCTTGGTTGTAAGATTCTGTTTAACTGGTCTTCAGTTGGCTATTCAGGTTGATATTTCCATTGTAATTCCAGCTTGGTCCTGGGAGTAGGTGGTATAACTTTCATTTCCCCAACATACTGGGTCTCTCTAGATGGCTTTTTTGTTTTGTTTTGTTTCTTTTTAATTTTCACCCAAGTATATGTTCACCGGTTTTTAGAGAGAGAGGAATGGAGGGAGGGAGGGAGAGACATTGGTGTGAGAGAAACATCAATCAGCTTCACTCATACATGCCCTAGCCAGATATCAAAATCACAATCTAGGTATATGCCCTAACCCACAACCTTTTGGTCCATGGGACAATGCTCAACCAACCAAGTCACCTGGCCACAGCATCTCTAGATGTATTTTTAATGATAGCGAAACAAAGCTACATGGTGACATTAACATTAGAAATATCTACTATTGAAAGCTAAAGAATTTACACTGTTATTTAAATTTAATTCATAGTATTAATATCATTTCCTTGTTCCTATTATTCTCTCTTGTAACCTCCTTTGAAAACCAATGAAGATAAATTGGTATTTCACAAAATCTTAAAATTTTCAGAAATGCCTTAGCTTTTTATGAGAGAAACTATCACTGGTGTAGTTTTATTCTGTGCAGGTTTTTCATTTCACACAAATAACATTCAGTTCAATTTCATCATCTTCCCCAAATTATGACAAACATATACAGTGCTTTGTATTTTTCTATAAAACCTCCTTGCCTACTCTTTAAAGGATTAACCTGGCCTGTCAGTTTACAGAGTTGATGCATGTGAAGTTATTTTCCTGCTGAAAAGTAGATGCTTGGACAGTTAGTTCCCAAACATCTCAACACACTGAGGTTACATATGTGATTTTTTTAAAGTGGCTTCTAATGTTTCTATAACCTGATAAAATGCTATTAATCCTTTGTAGCCACTTTTTAAAAAGTACTTTGTGTGCTAAAAGGAAGTTCAGAAACTCAAAGCAATTTTATGTGAAGTAATATTATCCTGACATCAGCCTAAGTTCATTGTTTCAATAAAAGTGTTGGTTAAGTCCTGTGAGGGAAATAAAACATATTGTTTATACCGTGTAAGTCCAAAAGGAAAAAAAAAAACTCATGCTTGCTTATGTTTTTGTGATTTGCATGATCTGGTCCAGTGACAGTTACACATTATCTTCTCAGATGTTTGAAAGTATTTAGGATAAAGCTGGAATGACCTCAGGATGATCTCTCCAATCCAGCTGCTTAACTCTGAATTTTATTTAATAACAGTTTGTGAAATCAGCACATCTCCTCAGAACTCTCCCAGGGGTTGCAAGTGATCAAAAAGACAAAACCATAATGACAGGACCATTAGATAGGTTTAACAGAAAGGGAGTTCTAAAGACTCATTCACTATAAAACCGCACACCAGGAAGGCCAAGTCTTTTATTAAAATCATCACAAATACAAAAGCACAACTGAAAATATACATATGTACTGTATATAGATATTTTCAAATTCCTGGAAAATTATCACAAATTTATTGGCTCTCCATTTCATTACATGGCAGATTGCCAAAACATTAAACAGAACAAAAAAAAATATACATGCTGTTTTTACGTGAACAGCATCCTTTGCATTTTTCATCTGTGTGTTTTCATTCAGGTATTTGTCTGTTTGCAAAGGGTTTGCTAGTAAGTGTTACTTAACTTCAGCTTCCTGGCCCTAGGAGTGACTTGTTCTGTGTCAAGTCAAATTTGGTAGCTTGTAATATCTGTTCAATTTTCAAGCGTGTTTTGCCTTTTCTGTAGCAAGAGCCAGCCTGCGGATGTTGGATATGCAACCAGCAGCAGCTTCCTGGAGATCCTGATCAGGGGACCCAACCATATGCAGTAGAAGCTGTCACACATAAGGAGGAGGAGAAGGGAAGTAAGAATAAAATTGCTAATCTAAAGACATCATGTTAGGCAATAAAAATAATTTTAAATATTTAATATTTTTTAAAGTTACCCAAAAATGTACAAGTAATTCTGTTTGTGCAAATACAAATATAGATGATGTTTAGTCAGATGCAGGAATTTCTCATATAATTCCTAAACAAGTTTTTCCTTCCTTTGGTCATAAAACTGCTATGGATTCTATTTTGAAATTTACATTTTTCCCTGGCTTTTCCACCTTCTAGGATGAGCCAACATACCATCCTTAGACAATGAGTGAATCCTCTTAGATTAAATCTCTGCATCCAAATCCACCTGATCATGTCACAACCTAATTGTATCAGTCCCTTAATGGAGATTGTCACTGACTCCCAATGTTAGCTTAGAAACCAGTCTGTTAATCTTAGAGGATTGTTGTGCTCTGGCCTCAGTTTACCATTCTAGCCATTCCTTTTTCTCCTGCTCTGTCTTATACTCCAAGGTCACACTTCCCCAACTTCTGTGACCTTGAGTGATGCTACCCCTCTACCTAAAATGCCTTTCCATCCCCTTCTCTGACTTTCTAAATTCTGAGCATCTTCCATGACCCAGGCAGCTTTTTGACAAAGCCTCCATTGACTTTCATCAAACAAAATGCCATTTCTTCCTCCTCAGAATTCTCCTGGCAGTTTACTCAAATGTAAATTGCTAAACTTAAATCCTTCTTCTTTACACAGGTATTTGAATTAATCTTTCTGTCCTCCTTTAGATTGTAAACTCTAGAATGGAGGGTACCAAAAAAGTGCCTAATGCATATATGTCCAATAAATTTCAAATAAGTAAATTAAAACTTTAAAAATGAAACAATGCATATAATTAGTAGTCCTGATGGTTTAAAATTTAATTTGAACCATATATTACCTATATAGTAACATTTGAGTAAAAATGTGGATAATGTCAGAAAATAAAGATGATTTGAAAAGCAAAGAAATACTGAAAGGAGAAAGCTACGAAACAGCTTAAATATGGCCAGATTAGGAGTTTAGTTTTTATTCTGAAGGTAATAAAGTTGTTTAACCACTTTAAATCAGAAGAATGACATGGTCAAATTTGTATCTTTGAAATATATCTTTTATGGCAACTTACAGAATACAGTCTGTAAAGAGAAGAGACTGAAGGGTAGGGAACTATAGTACTTCACGTGATAAGGATTAAATAAAGCAGTAACCAGGAATAGCATGAAGGAATGAATTCAGGAACTATTCAGGAACTAAACTATTTAACAAGTGGCTTGAGGACAGTTGGTTATCCAAATAGGAGAAAATAGCCCTGGCCAGTGTGGCTGCATTAGTTGGGGTGTAGTCCATTAGCCGAAATGTTTTAGTTGATTCTCCATCAGGGCACATACCTAGGTTATAGGTTTGGTCCTCAGTTGGGGTGTGTTCAAGAGAAACGAACAGTCGATGTTTCTCTCACACATAAATACTTCTCCCACCCTCCACCTTCTCCTCTCTCTAAAATCAATAAGTATGCTCTCAGGTGAGGATAAATAAATAAATAAGCAAACAAGCAAATAGAATAAAATACAAATGGTAATCTCATCCATAAACACTAATAAATTCCAGGTGGATTAACAATAAATAAAAAAGAAAAAAATTTAGATTCCTTAGATTAAAAGGGAAAAACATTTAGAAGGTGTATGTGAGTAAACCTTGATCTATTTGGTATATGGAAGGATGTTTAGTCTCTCAGTTCCTTGACTTCCTCATTGTCCATGATCCTCACCACACTTTAGCCCCCCACTTTAGGGTCACATCCTGGTCTTTATTTTCATCACCCTCAGCAGTCCAACTTTCAAACTCTTTAATCGCAATTTCTACTTCTATGATTTGGCCATTGAATTTGCTTGATTGTTCTCATCACAACCTCTAGTCCTTTGGCCTGTACATGTTTTTTTATAACCATCTCCTGTCTTTGCTTCCTCCATAACCAGTTTAGATTCCACACCATATCTTTTTAATCATTCTCTTTCTCTTACCAGGTTCTTAAACCTTATGACATCTATCCAGTAAAACCATCACCAACCATCCTTCCCTTGCCTCATTCATGACTGACCCTCACTAGAGGCAAGATGTATACAACAAGGCAGAGAAATCCAATCTGAGATGAATTCTCATCACTGCCTAGCAATCTAAATACGTCTCTCTAATATGTCACTTCCTCACTCTTTTCGATGGGTATTTCAAATCTTCATCCATCTCCAATCTCCAACTCTTCCTCACATTTTCAGCAGATAACCTATAAGGGAACTTTCATAAACCTGGTAGAAGCCACTAGACAGGAACTACTTGAACAAAATGTACAAAGCTACCTGCATCTTAGCTCAGCTTTTCTCTTTCCTGATGTCTGTCTCCTTCTATCCAAGGTCTAGCACTTTACTTGTATGTCTGGGTTCCAGAGGGCCTGCCTCACACTGGCTATTCCAGGAAGCAACTAGATAAGGGTTGCAGGAGTGAGTACCTATTGTGCTTCCACATGCTTGATGTGAAAATACAATGTTTAATCAATGTGGACCCTTTCTATGGCTCTACTCTGTAAATCAGTTTTTCTATTATTTCACTAACTTCTAGTCCTGAATGCATTTAGAGGATTACTACCCTTTGGGAAATTAGTTTTGCCTAAGTTCCTCGAATGAACCATGAGGCTTCATTCTATTTCCTATTGGTGGTGAGTGAATGTTAATAAACCAAAAACTTATCCAGTGGAGCTTAGCGATCTAGAATGTTAAAGGTCTAAAGTATGGGCAAGGGGACTTCTGGTCAAAATGTAGGTAAACATGCCTCACCTCCTTGCACAACTAGAACAAATATTATAACTAGACTACAAAATAAATATCACCCAGAATTGTCAGAAAATTGACTTATATAGAAGTCTGACATCCAAGGATTTAAAGAAGCCACATTCATACAGATGGGCCATGCTACTGAGATAGGAAGTCAAAGCAACTCTACCTAAAACACAGAAACAAACACAGGAAGGGTCAAAGAAATATGGCCCAAATGAAAGAAAAGAACAAAATTACAGAAAAAGAGCTCAACAAAATGGAGATAAGTGACCCAGCAGATGCAGAGTTCATAACACTAGTAACAGCATAAAATGACCCAAGCAGATGTGAAGGTTACACTGAGTGAAATTTCAAAAAATAATCTACAGGGAACTAACAGTAGAGAGGATGAAGCTGAGAATCAAATCAACAATTTGGAACACAAGGAAGAGAAAAGCATTCAATCAGGACAGAAGGAAAAAGAAGAAGAAAAGGACAGGCTAAGGAGCCTCTAGGACATTTTTAAATGTACCAGCATCCAAATCATAGGGGTGCCAGAATGAGAAGAGGAAGAGCAAGAAATTGAAAACGTATATGAAAAATAATGAAAGAAAACTTCCCTAAGTTGGTGAAGGAAATAGACATGCAAGTTCAGGAAGTACAGAAAGGCTCAAACAAGACAGACACAAAGAGAACCACACCAAGACACATCATAATTAAAATACCAAGGTTAAAAGTAAAGAATCTTAGAAGCAGCAAGAGAAAAGCAGACAGTTACCTACAAAGGAATTCCTGTAAGACTATCAGCTGATTTCTCAAAAGAAGCTCTGCAGGCTAGAAGGGACTAGCAAGAATTATTCAAAGTAAGAAAAAGCAAAGATTTACAACCTAGATTATGCTATCATTTAGAATAGAAGGGCAGATAAAGTGATTCCCAGACAAGGTAAAGCTAAAGGAGTTCATTATCATGAACACATCATTATATAAAATGCTAAAGAGAATTATATAAGAAAAAGATCAAAATGATGAACATTAAAATGGCAATACATTCACAACTATCAATATAATTGAATCCAAATAAGAAACTAAGCAAACAAGCAGAGCAGAAACAGAATCATAGATATGGAGATCATTTGCAGGGTAATCCACTGGGAAGAAGAAGGGGGGAACTGGGGGCAAATGTCAGGGATTAAGAAGTCCAAATTGATAGGTATAAAATACACAGGGAGATGTTAAGAACAGTAGAGGAAATGGAGAAGCCAAAAAACTTATATGCATGACTCACAGACATGAATTAAGGGGAGATTGCTGGAGGGAATTGAGGTACTGGGTGGAGGGGGGCAAAGGGGGAAATTGGGACAATTGTAATAGCATAGTCAATATTTTAAAAAGTTTCAGCAAGGGGGAAATTTTAAAAAATAGATAAAAGGAGAAAAGTAGGGCATAGAATGGTATATGTGGTGTATAGCCAGAGCATCTTCCTTAAATGTACCTCGAGTGACTTCTTTGTGTCAGGCCACAAGCTACCTAGCATTTGTACAACATGAAGTGATTTTCTTAGCTACCAAATTTATTACGTGCCAGGCACTGTGATTTATTCTTTACTGGTTAATTTAGCCTGCTCTTCCCATTTTTCCTAGCCAGTAATATTCTCAACCAAGGTATGGTGTTAGAAGTGAAGAATTTTTGTGTGCGCAGATCAGGGTATGAATGGCTTGATATTTGAGAAGCACTCCCAGAACCCTCTTTGGTGGTGCTGTTATTTGATTTCATTGTTTTTCCTGAATTTTATTTTGTTGGCAATGAATGTTACTCATTGCGTTGTTATACGCCGAGAGGCTAGGTAGCTAATGATGCTTTACAGATTGAATAAGGTCTACTACTTCCCCAAACCACCATCTGAAAAACAGGTCATGTATGTAATATGCATCTTGGTTTAAAATTAGGCTAAGGAATATATGCTTTTGTTTTTCATGAGAGAGTCACAAGCAAGCTAGTTCTCATAGGATTGCTTTCAAACAAATATAAACATCACATAACAAAAGCTTACTGCGGAATCCTGCATTTGATGGGAGCTAACAGAAAGGAAAGAACAGCACATGTTTTCAAATCACTAACACACGTGGCAAGGTGAAGGTGGTTTGTAATACTTTGCAATAATTACTTAAAAGGAGTATTTTTCTTAGGAAAGTGAGATGCAAATTAGATACAAGTGATTATAGAATCAGTACACATTGGTTTGGTATATTTTTTGATCTGTAGACTTTTTCCAACTATGAAAATATTATTAACATTATAAGGGGGAAAAACACCTCAGGTTTAGCTTTTTGAAGTGTTTGTTCCTTTCAAAAACTTTCCTTTTTTTAATCCTCTCTCTCCTCCAAGTGCACTCAAGGTCTTCAAATTTATTGGGAGTTTCATATATACACTGTTGGAAAACTAGCCCCCTTGCTTTAAAACTTAATTGCATTGGGCACCTTAAAACATCATTTAAACACATAACTTTTTACAACGTTGGCATGAATGAGGACATGGGAGAAGCACAAAGCGTGGTTTGTGGGCTGGTCTGACTCAAAAACTTCCTCCAGCGTCAAAGGCTTTGATCTTAAGGCGCACGCCCTCACCACACAGCTGTGACCGGTGTCTGACGTCCCCTGTAGGTGGGACCAAGGTAGCATGGGGATCGCTGTCTGCATTCAATTTTTACTTTTATATCTAATGGTTTATGACTTTATGTTACTATTTCAGCTGCATGAAAAATATGTACCAATTTGAGTGACAACAGATTTTCTTGTGGCTTGACTCGCATTGTCTGGGTGAACACGGACAGGAAATGGAGTGTTAATTAGAGCGGGAAGAGCTCTGAAATACCTGCCTGCACAGTGAGCCTAGCGGGTTTCCCAGAAAGAGCTTGCATTCCTGGAGCTGATTTGAAGGTGAGCCTGCGCGCTGTTGCCTAGTTCGCAAGCCCCGTGCGTGGCTGCAGTAGGGCTGTGCGCAGGGTAACGCTGCCCTCGGGGACCCACCCGCAGGTGGTGGCCGGCTGTCCAAGGCTAGCTCGCGGCTGGAGGGGCGGGACTCCTCAGCGGTTTCTCTCCCATCCTGACTTTGATCCTTGGTAATTCATTTCATATGACAGCTCCCCAGAGCCCTGGGCCTCAGAACACATTTGCTGGTTGTGGCTTGCCTTTCAGTGGTGGCCATCTGCCTCTGTCTGTGACAAGAGTGCCTGCCACCTTCGCGAGAGCCCAAAGCCCACGTCTGCACTGCTTAAAAGGGGGTTCTAGTTGTCCTATGGAGCACCCTGTCCGTGCGGGTGTCCGCTCACACTTCAGTCTGTTCTCTGGTCTTCTTCTTCTTCTTCTTTTTTTTTTTAATATATTTTTAAAATTTCATTATTTCTACAAAGAGGGGAAGGGAGAGAGGCAGAGAGGAAGAGAAACGTCAATGTATGGTTGCCTTTCACCTGCCTCCAGCCACAGACCTGACTGGAGACCTGGTTTGCAACCTTATTATGAGCCCTGGCTAGGGAATCGAACCTGTGACCTTTGGGTTCACAGGCTGGTGCCTTACTATCCTCTGGTCTTTTCATCCGTGTTCTTTCCATGAGTCTTCTGCTAGAGAGCTTTTGTGCCCAGACACACAGACCCACAGATAATAGTGTTGCATTTAGAGTACTAGGTGGTAGAAATGGAATATACTCATATAATAGAGCCCTAATAACCTTCTGCTGAAGAATGCTAGACATGGACAATAATTTGATTGCTGGCTGGATGAGAAGACTAAGGGGCTCTGCCCTGGTCTCTACATTGGAGGAAAAGGAAGCAGGAAGTCTCTGCATGTCCAGGGCAGAAGTTCATGGTGTCATTTGGAATGGCTTCAAGTCGCTATTTGTAAAGTTCTCAGAATGGGGCCTGGCCCACAGTAACTGCTTCCTAGTTGTTAGCCATAACTCCAGTAAAAACACACTTTGGGCGCTGTACACTGCGCCTGATGTAACAAATGACCAGTGCCAAATGTGTCCCAGCACTGGCTGGCACGACTGACCCTCTCCCATAGAATTCAGGTTGCTGCTATTCAGTGCAGGCTGGGAATCAGGGGGGGTGGGCATCTCTGCATGAGGAATGCTAAGAGGCCCTGAGGGGAAACTCAGCAGGACTGAGTCTGAGTCCCTGTGAGTCACTGCTTTAGTGGTAGGTTCTAAGAGGCCCCTCTGGAGAAATGAGTGAGCCCCAAGAGACAGGGCTCACAGTAGTCCAGGACTCTGGCAGCTGTGATGTGCACTGGGTTCTGCAGGTCCTGTAGAAATACAGCAGCAAGAACGGACTGCTCTATGTTTTCTGCTTTGGATTTCTCTATGACTTTTCTCTGGTTCTTAGTATCAGGTCAACGAACATTTCTGTGGGGTAAAATGTTCTAGGAAATAGAGCAGTCAGTGACTTTATAAATATGTAGTCAAGACAAGACCAAGTCCACCAGGTCCTTGAATAATAGTGAGATGCTGTAGGAACTTAACTGGTGTTTATACCAATTAACCAATAAAAATTGGTTTTGTTTTATTATTTCACTTTAAGTTACAGAGCTACTAATGATAACTGAGGATTTACTGTATACCTACAACAGAGTACAATTAGGTAGATTGAATTGTGACTCTTTCAAAATACGTTCCTAGCTCTGACCTGAACTCAGACTACTTGATTGTCTGCTTGGCATCTCCATTTAGATATGAAAATGAACCTCAGATTTCACATGGACAAAGATGAACTCCTGATCCTCTGAGTAAAACAGAGCAAAAGCTGTTTTACTCACAGGCTACCCACTGTAGCTAAGGCCAACTCATATTTCTAGCTCTTGGGCCAAAAACTTTGCAATATCCTTGACTTCTCTCTTTCCCTCAGAGCCTGTAGTGACTTGAGTCACTATTATCTCTTGCCTGAATTGAATGATTAGGCCAATTTTTTAATATGCAAAAAATATCTGGGGCTGATATTGAAGGGACAGCCAGGTTGGGAATTTAGGAGAATCTTTCCTTCTAAGGAGAAAAGGCAGAGAAGAGGAAAGATAGCTAAGTGGTCCACTAGGAAAATGAAAGCCTAGTTCAGAATCAACATGACACTGTTTTAAGAACCACTTATCTAATACTTGACCTGAAAGCTGTTGCTGCCTTTGCTGCAGTGTATATTCCTTTCCATCACACCAACCTTTGATTTGATTTGATTTTTTTACACAATGACTTTATAAGACTTTTGTTTTGCTTTTGTTGATTGTTGTTTGCATGGGGGCGGGGCGAATTAGTGAGTTAGTGGGAAGAGCAAGAAGAAAGGGTAGAATTCCAAGGCTAGGCCAGCTCCATGTAAGACAGGAACAACATACTTATAAGAGCGAGATAATACATAACCTGGAGCAAAAGTCTGAAGCCAGAGAAGTCTGTAATGATCAGTAGAATTCCCTCCAATTAGAGTTTGCCCAGGGTATGAAAAGCAGAGAGGCATTTCAGCCAATATTTCCTATGTGATGAAAGAAATGGTAGCCCTAACTAATAGCTGAGCTACTGAATTTTTGTTTTTTGGTAATGTGAATCAAATTGGGACTTAAAATGACATATCCTATCAAATTACAAAACAGAAAGCAGTTTGACCCAGACAACCTCTCCTCTAGCCTCAAACCTTGACCTCCTCAATTCCATCAATGTTCACCTCTACTTCACATTAACTAGTCAGTCATTCTCCTAGTAACATCTGGACCTTATTAATACTGTTCCATCTCTGCCTCTAATTGCCCTCTATCAGAAATTCCAGGATATTAAGTAGAATTATTATAGTGATCATTTCACAATATATAATACAAACACCTAACCATTATGTTGTACACCTGAAACCAATATAATGCTATATGTCAATTATAGCTCAATTTTTAAAAAGAAATTCCAGGTTCTGAGAGAGACAGAATGAGGTCAAGAACAAAAGAGGTTCTTATCTATATTTACAGCCTCCCTGCTCTGGGATCTACACTATAGAGTCTATTATGTCAGCTGCTTTTCTGTCACTAGGTTTATTTCCGTTCTCTCTACCATTCTATCAAACCAATTTTGCAAATTGAAAATCCAGGACCTCAGTCAGACTTCTGAATCACACTCACAAATTGATGCAAAGGCACACATGTTCATGATCTGTCATCTCAACCAGCTCTCAGTTCTGCTTGGCAATCCATCCAGGTGTCCCTCTCATCAACTTTCATTCCCCACAGCAGCTATTTAAAGTCTTCTCTACTCTTCAAATTGCCTAACCCACCACTTCAGTTCTCTTACTCTCAGCATGTGTCTATGCCTCCTACGTGATGGGGAAATAGAAATCACAGAAAGAGACATCGCCCAGCTCCCTGTCATCACATTCACAGATTTCCATCACAAGTGTACTCATCTCTTCTTCCATGCCATCTGTCTTATACAAGAGTTGTCTCTCCTCCAAGCTAAACTCAGTTCCTTGCCTCAAGCTCTGTATTCACCTACCTCCCTATCTCCTCTGAATGTTCACTTCACCATTGTCCCCACTCTCTCCAGTCTCTTTGCTGCCTCCCCTATGCCTGCTGTTGCCAATTAGCATTTAAACATGCTCAAGTTACCTTTCTCAGACACAAAGCAAAGAGACAAAGGAGAAAATGAACCAAAGCTCCCTGCCCTCTGCTTCTAGCTATCATCTCCACTTTCTCTTCTTGGCCAAACTTTTTCAAAAAGTAGTTTCCACTTGCTGCCTCAATTTCTGTATCTCTTTTTCAAAATTATCAGGAATCACTTTGGAATGAATCCAGCAGGCACTTTTGGTTCACCTCACTCTTCTATTGACTGTAAATAGAAGTCAATAGACTTCTTTCCTGATTTGTTTGAGTATTTTCCCTTTAATACTGTAATTGCTTCTTTGTGGAATCCTTTTATTTGCCCATCATGAATGGCATGGCTCAGGATATCATGGCATGTCCCTCAGCCCTCTTACTGTTTTCTTTTCTCCATACACCTTCAAAGAGAAATGCCATCCATTCTCATTATTTCATGAACCATGTCCCTCAAATCTGTGTCTTCAAGGTTTCATTAACCTATCAAGCTATTTATAGGTGATATCATAGGAATATATCATATATCCAATTTGTATTTTTTGAGAATGTTCAAAGACAATATGTCCCAAATAAATTCTCATGCTCCCCCACAAGCAAATTGCTCCTATTATACAGTTTTCCAACCTAGACATTTAGGTGTCTTCTCCCTGTCTTCCTCCTCATTCTTCACATCCAAGGAAAAGTCACCCAGCCCTCAGTCATCACATTCACATACCTCTTGGGTCCATCTATTTCTCTCCACTTCCAGTGTTTATGACCTTAGTTGAAGCCACTGTTGTCTCTTGCCGTTACTGCTGCCTAACTCATCTTCCATTCCTGTTCCCGTATAGTCTCAAACCAGAATAACTTCTGAAAGGCATATGGGATCCACAGACTCCCCTGCTCAAAATATGTCCATGGCTCTCCAGTGTCCTGGGCATGAAATTCTAGTTCCCCAAAGGGGTTCTCAGCAGGCTGCAGCTGACATTTTCCATTCTGTTCATCTTTAGCTTCTAAATTTTTTTGCAGTGAAAATATATTACTTATGTCACTTAAAAAGTTAAAACAAGCCCCTGGCTGGTGGTACAGTGGATAAGGTGCCAACCTATGAACTCAAAGGTCACTGGTTCGATTCCCAGCCAGGACAACATGACCAGGTTGCAAGCCAGGTCTTCAGCCAGTTCTGTAGCTGGAAGCAGGTGAAAGGCAACCATACATTGATGCTTCTTTCCCTCTCTGCCTCTCTCCCCTCCCCGCTCTCTAGAAATAATAAATAAAATCTTAAAAAGAAAAATTTTAAACAAGTAGATTGGCAGAAAGAAGTAAGGCCTGTAAAGGAGATGAGTCATCTAAAAGGTAGGAAGAGAACCAAAAGATTCTGGGATCAGAGAAACAAAGGAAGGGTGACATTTTAAGGAAATAATGAA
>PVIW01015159.1:0-20735 GCA_004026585.1 Noctilio leporinus | reverse complement strand
CTCATTGGAGCATAACCTGACTGCTTTCAGATGTTAATCACATCAGGGAGGGGGACGGGAGTCCCTCTAGAGTATCACTTTTTCATGTGGCTCAGTGTTAACAGGTCCTTTCAAAAGTGGAACGTGGAAGCAACTCCTAAACTGCTAAGGATAGTTTTCACAAGCTGTCCACAAGGCGCACTATTTGGAGCCCTGTCGTCAGTGATGCCGATGAGAGGGCCTTGTTTCCTTAAATCATTGCCTCCTCTGGGTGAGGAGAGACCCTGAACCCGCAGACCTTGGCAGCTCCAGCTCCCCTGTCTGTCTGGTGGGGTGGCAGGGGAGCTAAGGTTGCATTCACAGAGGCAAGTTGATAACAAGAATATGTTGTTTATGAGCATCACTGCCTCAGAGAACGTTGGGGGAGGGGTGGTGCAAAGTGGTAATAAAAAAGAAAAGGGAAAACTACAAAGCCCCCTCTGCCAGCACCCCCTACCCAGTTTCCTCACTTTAGAAAACTCCCTCATTTTCAAAATATCTCAAAAGATGCTCACTACTTAATTCATTGACCACATCTTGGGTAGAAGTACTCACCTCTTACATATGACACACTGGGACATAAGCTTCAGGAAGAAAGCAAAGTGGTTCAGGCTTGAAATGGAAAAGCCCTTGTAGACTCAATGTCCTGGGAAGGTCACCGGATGGTTTAGAGGTTCTCAGCAAATCCAGGCTTCCTGGTTGTAGTGGGGGCCTCTCCGGCAGAGAGAGGGCAAGCTTTGTTCCGGAACATTGTGAGGAAAATAACGCTTCAAACAAATCAAATTGGCATTGATGAAAATCGGTTTGGTTTTTTTTTGTTTTGTTTTGTTTTTACAAAACTGAGTCTTTCTTGGTTATTTTTGTTATTGATGAATAGATTGATTGCTCTTTCCGTGATCATAAAGGAGACCACTTTAAGTTCCTCTCTTCCTTTTCAACTATCCTCAATTCCTTTCCTTGGTATGCTAATCCACCTAGTTCTTTGTGTCATGGGGGTAGAGACATGGAAAAGGAGAACAGCAAGAGTTGGAAGGAGTAAGGGTATCAATCTTATTCTCAGTATAGTGTTTGTAGTAAACTTTCTTAAAAACCATGTTAAGCCCAGGCTGAGAAACTCAATTGATTAGACTGTATTCTCTACACCAAGAGGTTGGAGGTTGGATTCCCAGTCAGGGCACATTCCTATATTGTGGGTTTGATCTCCGGTAAGGGCAAGTACAGGACACAACTGATAGTTGTTCTCACATCAATGTTTCTCTCTTTCTGCATTCCTATCTCTAAAAATCAATAAAAAACATTTTTTTTGGGTAAGGATTATGAAAAAAAACCCACATTAAGCTTCAAACTGATATGAGTAAAATGGATAGAAATGCCTATTTTGAAAAATTTTAAAAACATTTATTTATTAATGAAGTGAAATATCAAACTACTCCCAACAGCTTTAAATGACATATCTAATTTTTTAATTGAATTAGACATTTTTCCTCTAAATTTAGGTGTAAAGTGATTACTATAACTGTTAGATACCTGACAAAATGTGACATGTTACTGCTACATAAATCTGAAATTAACAATGAAATTTGGTATACTTATGTCTTATATAGGGCATTATAGTATCCTTATCTTTAGTAATTCATTTTGAGTGGGCATATTGGGTTATTTTTATTTTAACTTTCTTTCAAAATCAAGAAAATTATTCTTTATCAAGTATTTTAAGTTTATTTTTATAGAAAGCTAAAATTTTCTTATTGAAAATTTTCAAATTATTCAGAGATACATACAAAATATTCAAATCCTCCCGATAACAGTTTAGCACTTTGGTGTAACAGGGTAAGGCAAAAATAGGTTTAGAGTTGTTTATATTGAAAACAATAAAATAATAAATGATAATACAAGAATAAACTGTTTTGTGTACTCACAACTGTAAACCTACTTTGGCACCACCCTATATATTCTGAACATTATATGTACACACATTCATAAACAACTTTTTCACAATTTTTCCCTGTTAATTTTCATTGATGTTTTTCTGTGTCAGTATATAAAATATACTTTAACTCTGGCTGGTGTAGCTCAGTAGGTTGAGCACTGGCCTGCGAACCCAAGGGTCACTGGTTTGATTCTCAGCCAGGGCACATAACCAGGTTACAAGCTAGGTCTCTAGCCAGGTCCTTAGCTGGAGGCCGGTGAAAGGCACCCATACATTGATGCTTCTCTCCCTTTCTTCCTCCTTCCCTTCCCCTATCTCTAAAAATAATAAATAAAACCTTCAAATAAATAAATAAATAAATAAATAAATAAATAAAATATACTTTATTCTCCTAAATAATTATATAGTGTTAAATATACTAGAATTTATTTAACCACTCTTCTACCATTAAACATTTAGATTATTTCCAATTAAATTTATAAGCAATTTTCTATTAAACAACTGCATATATACACATTTTTACTCACTTTAGGAAAAACTCCTGGGTGTGGTATAGTTGATTAGATTTTGCACATTTAAATTTTAGTAGATGATAATTATCCTCCAGAAATGCTTACCAAGTTTACAACTACATCAAAAATAGATAAGAGTTTTTCCAAAATTTCTTTGGATTTTGGTATAGATAATCGTAACATTAACCAAGAGAAGGACATTTTAAACACTTTCTTTCCAGATCTTACGTAAGTTTTTTTCTTTTTTTTTCCGTTTCATTTACTAGGACTTGCAATTGAATGTTGAGTAGAAGTGGTAATGTCAAGCATCCTAGTCTTGATTATATCTTTAGTGAGACTGTTTTTATAGTTTTATCAGTAAATATGATATTTACTTACTGATAAAGGGTTATCAGGTTAAAAAAGCTGATATGGACTGAATGTGCTACCGTCTCTCCCCAGTCCGTATGAAGTCATAGGCTAGGACTCCCATGAGTGGAACATGACCTCATAACAAGAGGAAGCGAGAGCTCACTTCTCTCCTGTGTACCATGTGGGGATACTGTGAGGATGTGGCTGTCTGTAAGCCAGAGGAGGGCCCTCACATGAACCAGCGTAGGCTGGCACCTGATCTCAGACTTCCATCCTTGAAAGCTATAAAAACACATTTCTAGTGTTTAAGTTGCCAGTAGGTGGTATTCTTGTATGGTAGCCGGAGCTGACTAATACAAGAGTTTTCTTTTGAATCAGTCAGGGTGCACTCAGCTTCAAGTAAATAGAAAGTCAAATTAAAAGGGGCTTGAACATCAAAGGCACTTGTTATCCCCCTTAAGAACTTATGAGCTTCAGGGAATTCCAGGTCTGGGTAACCTTACAAATCCATTGAGGGTTTCTTCAACCACTGAGTCACCAGCCAGGGCCGTTTTTTCACAATCTTGACTTTAGTTGGGCCACTTTTTGTTTTTAACACTTTATCGAGGTAAACATATATATTGAAACATATAGTATACTGCACATTTTAAAGTGTACCATTTGATAAAAATATATGTAACATGAAATTATCAACATAATTAACATTTCCACCACCCCCAAGTTTTCTGACAAAGTTACACCATTGGTCTCTCATTTATGCTTAAAAATTATATTTCCAGCCTTCTATTTTACCATATCACCATTTCTTTTGTTTCTATACTCCACTTCAGAACTTAATATTTTCAGCTTTGGTTTTCCAACAGCTCTAGGGTTATAATAATCACTTAAACTCTCCCTTCCTGTATTCACACCTTTAGCCCTCTCATTGCAAGTGGGTGGAATGACTGCCCATCCCTTAACAGGGGCTCAGTCAGATGACTTTCTTTGGCTAACAGGACTTTAGCTGACCTGACACAAGCAAAGTCTCCAAGGGGGCTTTGGTGACTTGTTCTCTGACACCTCTGACACACCATGAGAACATCCTTGGGCTAGAGGACGTGAGAAATGTGGATAGAGCCCTGTCACTCTAGTCACCTCCATTGGACAATGGTCAGCTGACCACCAGTGATGTGAACTAGTCCAGCCAAGATTAGCAGAACTGTGGAGCCAATCCTTAAGTCAGCCCAGATGCATGAGCTGTGAACACTATCACTCCGTTAGTGAGGGTTTGTGGCTGTTATACAGTATGTCACAATGAATTATCACACAACTAAGATCCATTCCTAAGCAACTTCCTTTCCTGCACTTAATTTTTTAACTAAAATGAATATGAAAGTCTAATAATCTAGAAGAAGGCATAGATATCATTTGGTCAAAATTTTGCAACTATATCAGGAATCTCCTGCACAGTTGATAGTGAATAAGAACTAGTTTCATTCCTACTTTGTTTGAAAAGATGGATTTGTTCATTCCATCAGGCCCTTTACTAGGAATGATAAAAGCCAGAGACAGAGTTTGATACTTCTATGACTTAGGAAAAGTTCAGGTAGGTTTCTTATAGAAAAATGGAGTTTCATTGTTAATTTGAAGTGCAGTTAGATTATATAGTTCTTAGACAGTTGTTCTTAAGCCTGGCTGCATATTAGAACTGGGGGCAAGTTCCAACAATACCCATGTTCTGGCCCCATTCCAGACCAACTGAATGACCATTTCTGGGAATGAGGCCCAGGCTAATAGATTGTTTCACAGCTCTCCCAGTTCTCTAACACACAGCCGAAGCTGGCAGATGCTACCCTAAGAGGAATGATACATTACAGAAGAGAGAGCCCTCAACATTTCAGTCTGACCTCAAAAAGTGGGCCCCTTAGGAAAAAAAAATGTCTTTGAGTCACTTCTATGGTTGCAAGATACACAGCAGAGTGATTAGAAGACCCAAAACATATAAACAGCACCTAAAGGACCTTTCCTTTAACCGAGGTAGGAGTTTAAATCTTGGGAACACTCCCGGCATTTTTGATCTGGCAATTCCTAACTGTCTTATCCAGCACAGCAGGCAACTTGACAATCTCCTCACCTTTCAGAGCTTCTCATTAACTACCGCTCTTGAAGCTTCCAAGCCTCTGCTTCCCTCAAGAAAGGACTAACCAGGCCCGAAACAAGGAAAAGGACAGCATCTCCTGAAATCAAGAGCTGGAACAAAGGTCACAGGTTTGGAACATGGAAATCATGATTTCTACCTCCTTAACAGGTTGAGGTGCCGCTTGAATTCTTTTAATGGAAGTATTGCTTGCTAGGATAAGAATTCTAGCTCAAAATTCAGGTAGGCCTGCGTTGAGCATCTGGTTTCGTCTCTTACCGATTTCAGTTTTATTTTATAAATGGGGATAATAATGGTCACTTGGTCATAAAATTGTTTGGCATATTAAGTAGTCTCATGCAGGAAGGTGTACCCCCACAGTTCTAGCACATACAATGGAGGAATCCCCCCAAAATGTGGATGTTATTTATTTAAAATCGTATATTTATGCTTACATCTTTAAACCAGTCTCCTTCAAAGTACTCTCCATTTGATGCAATATCTCTATCAAGACTTTTTCCACTGCTCAAAATAATTTTTGGACTTGTTGATTTTGAAACCTTTTAGTGCTTCTGCCATTTTTTGTTTCACCTCTTCCACATTGGCAAAACATTTTCCTTCAAGGAGTTTTTTTCATCCAGTGAAACAAACAGACAAAAAAATTACCTGGGGCAAGAACAGGTGAATAGGGAGGCACAGAGGTCATGCCATTGTTGGTAAAAAACTGCTGAATACTCAGCATGGTGTGGGCAGATGCACTCATAAATCACCCACCGTGAAACGGGCAAATGTGTTGAAAGAGTCTTCAAAAAAATTTTCACTGAAGCTGAACCCAGCCTCTCACAACAATGCCAACTAGTGCACTGATACAGATAGGTTCCTAGAATACTCACCTAATGCTAGAAGCCTGTTCTATAAAGGGCCTGCCCTCTAGAAGATAATTCTGGTTTTTGAGGGGTTCCCTTTGTAGTAGTATTCAGTAAATGTTACCTATAACGGTGATAATAGTTAATTACTCTTATATTATAAGGCAATTAATTAATTCTATTTTATTATATTTAGGCCATTATATATTTTCTCAGAACTTCCAATAACATTAACTTTTTAAAAGTCCTCACACAAGGATATTTTTATTGATTTTAGAGAGGGAGGAAGAAGGAGAGAGAAAAAAAGTGAGAGAGAGAGAGAGAGAGAGAGCGGTATTAATGTGAGACAGAAACATCAATCAATTGGTTGCCTCCCATACATGCCCCAACCAGGGATCAAACTTGAAACCTAGTTTGTACCCTGACTGGGAATTAAACTCAAACATTTTGGTGCATGGGATGACACTCCAACCAACTGAGCCACCTGGACAGAGCTAAATTTCTCTTTTTCTGACGTTAATTCTTTTTAATGGAGTAACTCAGAATAAATTTAATCTATCACACAAAGAACCTTCAACTATTTGAAGATATGTATCATGCTTTCTATTTTGGACATTTCCCTCTTTCTTCTTTATCCTTCTTTGGTTAGACTACCTCTGTTTCATTATGTGCAGTCTTAAGAAAGAGAAAATCCAAAGGAATTAGTCCAATAGGGCTGCCATAATGAACCACCACATACTGGGTAGCTTAAACAACAGAAATGTACTTCTATAACAGAGCTACAGGCTAGAAGTCCAAGATCAAGGCCCCCCTCCTTGCCTTGTAGATGGCCATCTTCATGTTCACGCAGACTTCTTCCTCTATTGGTGTCTGTGTCTAAATTTCTTCATTTTATAAAAACACTAGTCATATTGGATTAGGGTCCACCCTATTGCCCTCGTTTTAACTTAATTACCTCTTTAAAAACCTTTTTTTCCAAATGTAGTCACATTCTGCGGTACTGGGGGTTAGAACTTCAGCCTCTGAGCTTGTGGTAGGGGTGTGGCACAGACAGTTCAGTGCATAACTCTTGAGCTTCAGAATCTTCTCCCAGGAGTTTGAATCCAGAGCACAGTAACCAGGAAGAACATGACAAGGGCTCATTCACTACAGCGTGTGTGTCCTGAATGATCTTTCATTAGATTTCCAGGGCCGCCCTGCCTTTGTTTCTATCTTTCACGAAATCTGGTCCTTTTGCTTTCTCTTCTATGTGCAACCTCCGTGCCATCATGATAAATTCCTTTCTTGATCCATTTAAGCTAGCCAGAGTCCACTTCTATTATATGCAATAAAAAACCCTAACTGATAATCCCTTAAATTTGTCCCCAAATAGGGACTCTAGACAGCTGGTGCTACCAGCCAGCACCACCCCTTGGAAGTCTCTGTGACCAGAACCAACAAGTTCTCAGTTTGAGTTGGGCCTGAATACTGTCTAATTGCATGTGTGTATGTGTGTGTGTGTATCTGCAGATATTTTGCTTAACAACTGGATTAGGTTATTAATGTGCTTAGTATTAATCTATTCCAAAATATATGCTGTGAAACAGGAGAAAATGCTCAATGGATTTTAAAAAATTGTTTATCGCAAAAAAAACTTTATTAGAGACAAGAAATTTTTTGTTTAGTTAACAGTTATGATCCAGGAAGATCAGAAAAAAATTAGGGTTATAAACAGCCCTAATAGAGCACAAGTTCTATGGGCAAGACCAGTATTGCTTGAACTGAAAGTCAAACCTATAATGTTTGATGCATGGGCAATAGCTGGTGATCCTGGCAGAAGCTATTAATTGTACCCACTGTCCATTTTCCTTTTTAAAAATGGTATTAGGCTATTTTAGCTGGGCACACAACCACCCAGAAGGAAGGTAACATTGTCCAGCTTCTCTAGCAGTACGGTGTGGGCATATGACTGCCCTCTATTGGATGGGATGTGTGTATTAAGAGGAATGCGCAACTTACAAGATCAGTTACCTTCCCTGCCCTTCTCTGCCTTGCCATGTACTAATTATGTGTCTGGTGGACTCTCTTGGATTAGGTGGCCAAGGGCAACTCCTCAGAACAACAGTACACTGAGAGAGAAGAAAGAGAGATAATCTGGTAAATTCATGGAACAAACCCTTGGTACCAGTGTGGATATTTGTGTGATGGAGAAAATTAAGCTTGTCTTTTATTTTGGACTCTGTATTTTGGTTTGACCTACAGCAGTATCTATGTCCTGATATAGTGGCTATTAATATGCTTCCTATTCTTGGTTATACATAAGGGTAGTAGTGGAAAATGAAGATTATAAGCAAATTATAGCCATTGGTCATAAGTAACATGCTCAGTGAACAAATGAACAACACATATGATATTTAGCTTTATCACACAGACAGTAAGAGAATAGGCCTCAACTTCTAAATGAACTGTTATAGTATATATTTTAATTTCTTTTAAAGAATGCCAGTAAAGACTGTTTGCATGACATTAAGTGGTTAAAGTAGCAATGTCTACTAGGTTTTGTTAATAGCATGATTCTATCACTGTAAAGCTAAAAATAACTTTTTTTTAATGTTGAAAACAAAAGAGGGTTTTTTGAAAAAATTGAACTGTGGTGCAAACAGCTCTATCACTGTGTGTATGACTCTTTTCAAACACCAAGTACTCAATTTTCTTCTGATTTTGCAGGAGAAATTAATGACATCATGTTGGGCGCATGATAAAACCACATACATATGCTGTAACAGAGGTGGGGATGCTTTCCAGAGTCTAATGCAACCAACGAATGCAAACCATTCGCCCCAGCTTCCAACTAGAAGCGTACAACAGGCCATCTTTTGAGTGTGGTATGTTCTTTGCTTTAGTCTTTGACAGAATGCTGAAACTATTCCTCAGTTGGAAATTTCTCCATAATTTCAACCCAAATATCTAGAACCAGTTGTCAGAGCCATAAAATAGTTTCTGCCAGTTCTGATTACCTGTAATTGTGTTAGAATTTTATCTAGTAGAATAAAGAGGGAAAAAATGAAATCTTTTGGGCATGGGACCTAATCTAACACTAGTTATTTATTTTTGAGATTGATGTAGATTTTTAGTAAAAAAAAAAAAAAGATTGCAAATGTTAAAATACTTCAAACAATTACACATTTTTTCCTTTGAAAATCCTCCTGAATTCTTTAAAAATTTTAACTAAAATAGAAGGTCCCTATATATACCCATTGTTCAATTAGATGATCTCTTATTCTAAAAGCTAAAAAAAAAACAAAAAATGAAAAAACATCTACCACTTTTCTCCAGAGTTTACATTCTCAGATTCTTTAGGTTTGGGGTTCTTAACTGGAGTCCATGGGTGACTTTATGAGTCCACAGGTCCACTAAAATGAGAGTCAACATTTTGAGGATATAGTTCCATAGCTTTCATCAAATGCACAAAAGCATTTATGACCCTAAAAATAGATGAAAAGCCTGTAAGGTATTGAATGATAGGTGCTGAATAAGAGTTGAACATAACCTGGCTCTACAGAATTAGGAGATTAAAGCATTTTAATCCTTTGAAATGACAAAAGCAAAACATCTGTTGCCACAGCCCACAGTCTTCAGAACCTTGTTCTTTTCCCTCAAGTGTACAAAGTCTTGCCCGCTCTCTGCAATACTGAAGCCAGAGCCTTGCAGAGGCGGCTTAATGGTGAGTATAACTCAAGTTGGAATGAGTTTGATGTTTACTGCCTCCGTTTCAAAGTCCAGCTGTAAATATACTATAGTCGAGAGATGAAGCAATATAATCTTTTCAAGCTCGAAAAATAGTGATGCAAAGCCAAATACTTTGAGCTGTTTGCTTGTTTAAGAAGAAATCTATTTCAAGATTTGATTACCACTAACTCAGACAATGTTTTCATCACTAAGTCCTTTCAATTCCATATCATGTGTTTCAAATTTGGTCTGCATAACTTATTTTTGTTCTACTTTTCTGTCAAAAACAATATGGAAATCCCAGGTTATATAATCGAGGTCTTGGAGGGGCAATGTACATCTAGCCAACCAAAATAAAGTGAAAGCTATTATCATGAAACATACTTAAGGAAGTCTATCCTTTGTTCGGTTAAGAGTGCCAACATTTGTGATCTTAGAATGAAGTCAAAGGAAACGAAAATGGGTTTTCCTTAACGCAACCATATGCAAAATCACTCTTTATTGTAACAGATGATCTGTAAAAATATTTGTGCGTTTAAAGTGCTCAGGAGAAGAAATCCATTTTCAATTAAATGATAAAGAATTATTCTTATAATACACCCTGAAAGCTGAAATTATTCTATTTAGCTTCCTTATTTGGGTTTCTTATCTCACTATGACAGGGCAGACACTGAAGTGCTAATTTTTCCTTCCTCCTTCCTTGCATCATGTACTTTCATCATGTAGTTCATCATGTAGTTCATTTGCATGACTGCAGGGAGAAAATCATTGCATGGCTTTGAAATAACATCTCTCCTTTCTGTAGGCTTTTTTTTTTTTTTTTAATTCACATAAGAGGATGGCCTAGGAATAGGAGGCTGCCAATGTGCAGAGTTTTGAAGATAATGGTAGAGTCCACAAGGAGATGGTTGGGTTGACACTACCTGGTCATTTAGGTTTCTTTGTGAGTAGCCAAGAGGGGAGCAGGACACTCTTCTGACAGCCATGTGATAGAAGGAGGAAAGCATTCCCATATGCAGAAAGGCTGATTACTAGACTGCCTATTTCTATAAAATTGCCACAAAAATGCTTAATAAAGAGAAAACGAACAGCATATGGACTCTAGCTGAGACTTTACGAAAACACCCAGGGAAAGAAAGAACAAAGGCCAGTCTTCCCAATGTACATGGAAGAAGTAAAATTTTTTCCTAAATTTTTCTATCTGTGTCAACATTTTGGATAGAAATATGCTGAGGAAGAAAGATTAGGTCCAGTTTGCTCAGAAAGAATTTTCCTTGCAAATAATCCCGTGTGTTTTTAATATGTTGGGTTAACATTGTGAATCATTTCTATATGGTAATTTTCAAGATGATTTTTTTTTAACCCATGAGTCTGTTAGAAGTAGGTGTTTTAATTCCTGAATTTATGGATGCTGGGTTTTTTTTTTTTTTGTCTATCTGTAGCTGTTGATTACATTTATAACTCCATTCATTTTTAGAGTTATATTTGTAACTATTGTTTTCTGTCATGTGCTTGTGGTCAAATATATGATCAGTTTTTGAAGATATTCAAAGTGTGCTCAGAATTAAAATGTATTTACTATATTTGTAGGTTATTATATCAAGCTTAATAATACTGATGTTGATATTTTCTTAATTCTTATTAAATTTTGACTTGCTGAACCTGTCTTTGAGGAAGGTGTGTTAAATTTTTTTTTCATTATGATCTCTCATTATAGATTAATTTTCCCCCTTGTATACCTGCTTATTCTTTGCTGCATGTATTTTGAGGCTATGTTTTTAGGTCAATATAGAATCATCATAATTATATGAGGTCTATCCCAAAAGTATCGGCCTTGTAAACTGTTTTAATTAGATTGACAGTGGCTTGATACTTTTTGGACAGACCTTGTATCTTCCTGGTGAATTTACCATTAAGTAAAGCAACTCCTGATTGTTAATAATGCCTTTCCCCCCCTTACATCTCCTTAGTATATTTCCTTTGGTAAATATTTAGCTGGTGGCGTAATTATCACTGGTTGCCCAACCTGAATTCATTTTTCCTCTTCATTCCAACCTGTTTTATTCAAGTAGCCACCTCTTTCTTGCACAGAGAAGGGAAGGGTGAGTCCACTCTGTTTTTCAGTTGATTCGTTACTGGGCATGTGACCCAGCGCTGGCCCAAATGCCGTGCTCCTGGTAGGTGGGAGCCTCTGGGAAAGTTGCCTTCTGAGCAAGAGCCATGCTCACCGGTCTCCTGAGCATTGCTGTCTTTGGTGAGGCACCTGGAGTTGCTACAACTGTCTTGCTTTAGGAGTAAAAATTAGCACAAGGATATTAGGGCAGAAAATCAGAAAGAACCCAGGTCCTTTATGCCCCAGGTCCTTTATGCAACCATTTGCCTTATAATTTTTGAAAGTTGTAATTGTTTTCCATTTTGCAAGCAGTTGCCTTTAAAAATAAGAATACATACAAAAATAATAAAATAAAAAAAAATAAAAAAGAATACTTCTTGTCCTGGTTGGGCAGTTCAATTGGCTGCAGTGCCATCTCATACACCATAAAGGTTGCGGGTTCCATCCCGGTCAGGCACATACCTAGGTTGTGGGTTTAGTCCAACATCAGGGCATGTATGGGAGGCAACTGACTGATGTTCCTCTATCACATGGATCTCTCTCTCTCTCTCTCTCTCTCTCTCTGTCTCTGTCTCTGTCTTTTCTCCATTCTTCTTTCTTTCAAATTAATAAATACATCCTAAGGTGAAAATTTAAAATAATGATATTAATAATAAAATTAAAATAAGAAAACTTCTTGATGTTCAATGCCAGTTTTGTAAAAGCAAAAATTGATACAAGCTAAATATTAGCAAAAATTAAATAAAACATTATACATACAAATAATGCAACATTTGTAAGCAATTGAAGTGGTAATATTAATCCTCATGATGCTATAAGAAGTAGGTATAATTATTGTAATTTTGCAGATGAAGTTTAGAAGCCAGCTCTAAGCATTTTCTTTAAGAAATAAAAATGTTTTTCTAGAAATTGCAAATACCTCAAGACTCATAGTTGCAGAGGGAAAAGAACATGAAATTGTCCTTTACAGAGCAAAAAAAAAAAAAAATCACTGTTAATTTAAGAGCATAAAAGTATCACTCACATTTATTCTCATCCATTAAATGCCATTGAAATCAAAATAGAACTTGTTCAGACAATAATGACATGTGGGACAACTAAATTTGCACTGAAATGTTTTCAGCTTTATTATGAAGTAGGCTATAAACACAAGAATGGTTGAACTTTTCAAAGATCCAATGTCAGTGATGGGGTTCACATCCCATATATCTAATGATTACAGTAACTTAGAAGGTAGATGGCTGCATAGCAGATATTCACACTTAACATTAAACTGTCAATTTTTTCTTGAAGGCACAAGGGTGGGGGAGAGATCTGGGCTTAGATCCACCCTGAGATTACTCTCTAACCCTCTCACCTGCCATGATTTGCTACACTATAGCTTTGTTTCTGATCACTTATCTTTTACGAACTCAAGTCAGAGCAGTCTATTCCTGCTACTCTCTTGTGGCCCAAACTACCCAACGCCAGCATTTAAATAGCTGCCTCCCTCCACGGCCCACTTTCTCCACTGAGGACCAGTGTTGTTTGAGAGAGATGGAGCCCCCATTTGCCAGTCTCTGCATGACCCAAGGACATCAGCATAAACCCATACCCTTGGTTCTTCAGGAATAGATACACCTAGGCCTAAACTAGTTTATGTTATCAGTTCAATCAGCATGAAGCCTGGACAGTTTGCTTAGTAGCTGGTGGAAGACAATGTTCTCTGAACCATGTGATGTGAGGAGATGAGATTGGAATTGCTGTAGCCATTTTGCAACCATGAGGGAACCCATCCGTCTGACAATACAGCCAACATTTCGAACAGGGCACGGCCAAGATAATTTCAGAAGAAGAGTTCAACTCTGAGGAAACTACCTGAAAATTACTCTACCTTTGGACTTTATATTTATAGGAGCCAATATATTCCCTTCATTAAAAAAAAATCATTTTGAGTTAGGATTTCTGCTATTTACAACTAAATGTATCTTAGTCGATTGCTAACTGTGGTGCCAGGCAACAGGCTTGCAGAGAAACATATGAAGTCCGGGACTGATGACTTAGCCAAATGGTAACACAATCAATAGTAACTTGGGTTTTCTAAATGCAGCTAATTAACTGCTTTCTGATGTCTTTTATGTCCACCCCACACTATTCTCTTTCTCACTTTTGATGTGGTCCCTACTCACTTGTGCCCCTTCTTTTTGTTCATCCTTGGCGATCTGGCTGGCCATCTTTTCTTGGTTCTCTAATTTGCCTTTCAGAACCTTGCACAGTTCTGCTTTGCCAATTTGGCCAGCTGTTCCCTGTCCTGCACTTCCCATATAGTTTGTTCACCTGCCAAAATTGTTTGTTTAAAGAGCATCCAGCCCTTTTGGACTCCTTTCTTCCCATCAGGTCCTTTTTTTGCCAGTGTCCTAAACTTGTTGAAATTTGCTTTCCCAGAATTGATTATTTTTTCCTCATCAGCTTCTTTCCTTTTCCTTAGGAAAGGAATGTTACTTTTTTTTTTTTTTTATTATTACTTTCACAGAAGTTTCTATTCTTTTTTAGTTCTTTATTAACTCCACCATTAAAATTAAATTATAGAAAGGATCCTTGATTTATAATATATATATTTTAACAACTAATGATCTCCAGTGTACTTGAAATCTGTTTCACGGTTTGTGGTTGACCCATTTTCTACAGCAAATATCAGGGTAGTTAGAAACCTGTCTACCACATTGGAGTATTAGGATGCCTGTCCTCATGTAATTCTGTGTTAGATAAAATAAGATACAGCAAATGGAAATATGTCTTTATAGTGTTTGTTTATCTTAAAGTCATGATAACACATTTTGAAAGTTAAAAATTAAATTATCACCATAATTTCAGGAACCAAACAATGACTTATTTTTTACAATCCTCCCTCCCCTACCTAACGTGCACATACACACGTATGCGCGTGCGCACACACACACACACTCACATAGTAGCATTATTTCCATGTGCTCTTGGGAAGAAAAAAATGAGAAGTTTAAGAGGTGGCTGCAGTAATCTGAGGGAGGAGAAATGCCTGTGTAGTGAAGACAACTTAAAGATTATTTTGAAAGTGGAAAGAATTCTTAGGATTTGTGCTGGCTGGGTTCAGAGTGAGGCAAAGTGAATTAAATAACTCTGTACAAAAGAAGTAATAAACTGTGGTAAGTTATTTGCCTAAATGGTTGTAATTATTCCCCATCCCACCCTTACCCTGATCTATGCTTACTTCTTTGCACTGTGATTTTGTTGCTCAAGTCATGAAATGGAGATGGCTGACTTGCTCTGACCAATAGAGTGCAGCTGAAGACATGGTATACTAGTCGTTCCTTAGGAATGAGCAACCTTCATATAAATAAACTCAAGCTAGCCTACTGGAGAAGAAATGATGCATGGAGCTAAGGCAGGCCATTTGTCCCACCTGAGGCCCCAGACTCAGGAGAGCCCAGCCACAAAAAGCAAAGACAACCTGCCACTGAGAGCAAATTCATGAGGGTCCTGGCTGAGTTCAGATTGTTGACCAGTAGAATCATGAGCTAAATAAATGGTTGTTTGGAATGGTTTGTGAAGCAACAGAAACTAATTGAGCCACTACGGAAAACAGTATGAAGGTTCCTAAAAAAATTAAGACTAGAGTTACCCTATGGCCCAGCAAGGGCCTCTTCTAGATAGCTAGTGACCTGAAAAATTTGAACACATTTATTTGTAAAGATATATGCACCCCCATGTTCATCACAGCATTATTCACAATGGCCAAGCCATGGAGACAACCAGAGTATCCTTGAATAGATGTTGAATAAAGAAGATATGGTACGTACCTACAATGCTACTCAGCCATGACAAAAGATGAAACGCTGCCATTTGGGACAACATGGATAGAATATCATGCTATGTGAAATAAGTCACAAAAAGCAGAGAACATTGTGATTTCACTCATATGTGGGTTATAAAACTGAAGCTCATAGATACAGACAAAATAGTATGGCAGTTACTAGGGGGCAAAGGGCGGGGATAGTAAAGGGTGAAAGAGGCCAAAATATGGTGATGAAGATGATTTGAGTTTGGGTGGTGGGTACACAATGCAATATACAGATCATGTCTCATAGAAATACACTCTTAAAACTTCTTAATCTTATTAACTAATGTCACCCCAATACATTTAATAAAAAATAAATTAAATTGAAAAATTTATAAAATAGAACATGCTTCACCAAAAAAAAAAAAAAAGACACTAATTGATACAGAAATAGTTAAGTCTGTGAGAATAGCATTACGAGGGGTGAGGGGAAGGTACTAGGAATGGGGCAAGGCTGTGGGAGAAGAAAATAATGGCGAGGGAGGAGGAGCCCAGCAAGGCAGGTGATGCCAGTGAAAAGGATCATGAGAACGGCTGGGAGACAGAACTAATGTTGGTATCATAAAAGTAGTGCTTTGTCGGTCCTTCTCTAACTCTGGACTCCTCTGCAAATGCCTCCTCCTCATATTTGCTCTGGATGAATGGCATTTTTCAGAAATCTGAGATTATGAGGGGATAAGGGAAATAAAGAAAAGGGAGTAGTTGCAAGTGATAAGACTTAAAACAATTGAAAATTTAGAGGAAACAAGCCATGACTATAGTTATGATGTAATTTGGAAAAATATGTCACATCATGAATTCCTAGAAGTGGTGAAAGAGTGTTAAATTTTTTATCCTCTCTAGGTTTCAGCCAATCTGATCTAAATTGTAGTGATAAGGTCACTGCCACAAACCAGAGAGCTTTCAGCAAGTAGGAGTAAACACTGATTTATTAGAGAGTTTCTAGCTACTGTACATATGTTGTGTATTTTCATTTGTTTTGAAAGTATAAGGCGGCTGCCCAAAAAGAAACGTATGGGTACACCAGTTCAGTTTTGGCATCAGTAAGAAGTCATTTTCATTGTTTCATTGCTAATTTTTCTTTGAAAACATTTGAAATCAAAGGAGAAATTAGCTCACCAACCAACATAAAAAGTCAGACAACAGCGAAGCAAGTATGAAGTTAAAACTGAATTCTTGGATGTATTTGAGGTGGAGAAAGAAACACAGGCAAGATGTGGAAGGGGGACAGTCCAGCATATGTGGGGAATAGAAACAGTTTAGTTTAGCGGATCACAGTGGGCAACACTTTGAATACTGTATGATGTATTTTTCCTCCTCCGTATCACCAGAGTTGTTTTTTGTTTGTTTATTTGGTGAGTTGGGTGTTTTTGAAACCCAGCAGCCTTCTCTCTATTAAGCCAACAAGCTGAAGGTGATTTTTTACAGGGAAAGGGAGCTGGAACACTACCCAGAAGAAAGAAGTCCTTGCTCCACTTTGAGTTTCAAACTAGAATATAAAAATCTGGTCTGTAGATAAATAATAGTCTCAAGGAAGGAGACTTGCAAGCAGAGGCAGGAAGTTTTCTCAGGCCTCTTAGAGCAGAGTTTTGGAAGCTTGGAGTGGTGGCCTAGGGGCAGGATGAAGAACAGGATTTGAACAAGTTCCTGCCACGCTGGGGAGAGTGCAGTCCTTTTCTGCTTTGGAAGGAGTGCCTGGGAGTGCAAGGAAGAGAAGGGAATACTTGCCCATGAATACTTGGCCTACGTGGGACTCTGAGGCCACTAAAAAATGTGCGAGAGAGCCCAGAGGTCAAGCTTCGCAGAGAATTGCAGTGTCAGCAAAGGACCCTGTCTGCCTGCCCGAAGGAGGTGTCTGAGCTGGGGACTCAGGGCAGCCTTTCTAATCCTTCCACATAGCAGGTCCCAGTGCCTGGAGGCCCGGCCACCCTAAGACGACTCACCCAGGTACTGAAGAGGTGAGGTTCCGAAGTGTAACTGCCATGATGGGGGCTTTTTTTTTTTTTTTTTAAACCAGAATCCCTGGAAGGCAACAGGCATCTGCACAGTGCCTGGCACAGGCCCCACCACCAGCCACATGGCGGTGGCCCCAGCACGGGCACCCAGTCCCCAAGGGGAAGCCACTCTCTCTGCAGAGAGCAGAGTGCAGGAAGCTGGCGGTGGGAGGGCAAACAAGAACAAGGACGAGAAGACTCGCGTCCTCCAGAGCTGGCCCCCTGCCCACCCACGCCAACAGGGCGGGGTGGGGGAGTATGAAAGGGGAGACCTGCGAAGTGGGGAGACTGAAAGCTGTAGGGTTAACCCAAGGGAGCTATTCTAAATCAAGGGAAGCTGGGCACTTTTAATTGGCAAAATTAAGTTTTTCTACTATCAGTGGAAAGACATGTAAAGATGATAGGAAATTATGTCATTTTTGCACATCCGAGTCAACATATGTGATTTTTTTTTTTTTTTTTTTTTTTTTTAACCAGAGTACGTACGTGCAGAACATATTTGAAGGAGAATCGTGAGAGAGAAGACAGGGGAGGGAGTTTGAAATTAGAACATTAAAATTAAAGTTTTCTTTCAGAGAAGGAAACTCAAAAACATTCATGTTAATCCTTCTGACCTTCGAATAGAAAGACCAGGACTACAGCTGATAAGCTAGGAATAAATTGAAGGCTTTCTCTTGGAAGGCGTTATGCTGAGTGAAATAAGTCAGTCACAGGAGGGTAAACACTGCATGATTCCATTTATATGATATACCTAAAATAGTTAAACTCATAGAAGCAGAGAAACCAATAGCGGTTGTCAGGGGCTGGGGGTGGGGGGTGGGGAGATGTTCAATGGGTATAATGCTTCAGTTATGCCACATGAGTAAGTTCTATTACTGCTTATAGTAAACAGTACTGCAATATATTGTGCACTTTACAGTTGTTAAGAGAGTAGCTCTCATGTTATGTTCTTAACACACATGCGCGCGCGGGCACACACACACGCACCACACAAGGAGGTTTTGGAAGGCATTGTATGTCTAATACTTTGATGTGGTGCTAATATCATGGGTGTTTGCATATATCCAAATTCATCAAATTGTACATGTGAAAAATGTGCAGTTACTTGTATATTAATTAACTCAATAAAGCTGACTTAAAATGTAAAATGGGGAGAGGGTTGTCAGGCTCAGAAGGAATTCCTCATTCCTTCTTTGAAGCATCAGTCCTTTGCCTAAAGGGCAGCAATAAGCAATATCACTTTTGAAGAAACTATTAACACTATCATCTAAAATTTAAAATCCCACACAGCTGGAATGCAGGGAACGTCCGCTTGAGCAGATTTTGCAGAAGAACTCAGGGAGGACGGACCCCAGGCCTGTGGGAGCACATCTGTCTCGCACGTTCACGACACACACAGGCGGAGAAGAAAAGGCTCTCCTTTGCACATTCAAGTTTGTTGTTTTAGCTCATAATTAGTTTGGTTTAAGAGAATAATCCAAATAAATTGTCTGCGGAGAATACAGTGTGTGAGCCTGTCTTCTGTTTTAAATCAGCGTCAGCAGCTGTTTATTGCTTCAAACAGGACAAAATAATTAAGGTGATCCCTTAATGTTTTACACCTTGCAAGTGAAGATTTAGGAACAACCATCAAAGCTTTAAAAAGCAACGCACTTTCTTCAAAGCAGAGCACGGTCTAATCATGAGATCCTCTCCACGTGTGCACAACATTCCAACTAGACGGGGTTTGGTTGGGGCTTTTTCCTCTGTGATGGAGGGGACGATGGTGCAGGAGCGGAGAGTGGCTTCTGAGGCCCCCAAGGAACCAGTCTCACCATCTGTATGGGCTTATCTGTATGAAAGTTTGGATTATATCCGCAACACAAATTGTGCAAATTATCATGGCAGCTCCCATGGCAGCAGTTCTCATGGCTACGGCATCAGTGTTTCAGAGGTGTCAGCCTCTTTTGCTTTGTGAAAGTGCTGAACTATACTGCACAGGAACTGCAGAAAATGCACATTTACCCTTCAGCACAACCTAAACTTCACACAGTAGAACTTATGAGAGTTATGTGCACTTTTAGGCCATTTTGGTACTATTAGTGGCATGCTTGTAAGACCTTACTGTTTCTCCAAAAGTATGACTATTCCTTCTGAAATGCCTAATTTGTACTCACTGAATCACACATTGGGAGAAGTTGGCTCATTCAGAATTAAAAATATACTGACCTGACTGAAGTAACTTGAGGGGATTCTTTGTCTATGAGTCAGCGACTGTGAAACTGTTGACATGCTTAACAAACAGAGTCACTTCTAGAGAGCTGCTGCGTGAGGGTGCCTTCAGTGCACTGATCCTGCTGGTAAGGATGCCCCAAACCAACTTTTCTTATTATACATTTGAATAGATGTTGTTTTTTTAAAAGGCTAATGGAATTTTCTAAAATCCTCACCTGAGGATATGTTTATTGATTTTAGAGACAGAGGACGGGACAAAGACAGAAAAATATTGATGTGAGAGGAAAGTATCAATCTATTACCTCCCCTATGTGCCCAACTGGGGATCAAACCTGAAACCTAGGTATGTGTCCTGACCATCAATGGAACCCAAAAATTTCTGGTGCCCAGGATGATGCTCCAACCAACTGAGCCATCCAGTCAAGGCTGAACAGTTCAGTTTGTTTGTTTGTTTTTTAATTTTATTGTTGTTGTATTACATCCATCCCCTTTTTGCTCCCCTCTGTTCCCCTCCCCACCCACCCATTACCCCAAAGTCAACCCCACCTGTTGTCCATGTCCATGGTTCCTTTATACTAGGTTCTTGTCTAAGCTGCTCCCTTTCCTTGCCTCTTCCTCCCCCCTGCCCCCATGAACAGTTCAGTTTTAAAAATAATTGTATTCAATCTAGCAATTCTACTTCTGGGTATATAACCCAAAGAACTGAAAGCAGGGACTCGAACAGATACATGTACACCCATGTTCACAGCAGCATTATTCCCAATAGCTAAAAAGGTATAAAAAGGTTCATTTATCCATGAAAGTGGATGAATGGACAAACACAAAGTGGTGTATCTTTTACAGTGGAATATCATTCAGCTGTAAAATGGAAGGAAAATCTGACCTATGCTACAACATGATAAATCTTGAACACATTATAAAATAAACCAGTCACAAAGGGCAAATATGATAATTTCACTGATGTGAGGTTCCTAGAGTGGTCATATTCATAAACACAGGCACTGGGGAAAGCGGAGGGATGGGTAGAGATGAGTAGCAATTTGTACTCTACAGTTCTCCA
>PVIW01015158.1:0-10826 GCA_004026585.1 Noctilio leporinus | reverse complement strand
AGGACTTCAAACAATACTACAATGCTACTGTCATCAAAACAGCCTGGTACTGGGATAAGAATAGACATATAGATCAATGGAACAGAATAGAGAGCCCAGAAATAAACCCTGGACTCTATGGCCAATTTGATAAAGGGGGAAGGAACATCCAATGGAGTGAAAACAGTGTCTTCAACAAATGGTGTTGGGAGGACTGGTCAGCAACATGCAAAAAGATACAACTAGACTACCAACTTACACCATACATCAAAATAAACTCAAGATGGTTTAAGGATTTAAACATAAGCAGTGCCACCATAAAGGTCCTGGAGAAAAATACAGGCAGTAAACTTTTGGATATCCTACACAGAAATATGTTTAGTGATACTTCCCAAGGGCAAAAGAAATCAAAGAACAAATCAACAAATGGGACTATATCAAATTGAAATATTTCTGTTCAGCTAAAGAAAATATCAGCAACATTCAAAGGGAACCAACTGTATGGGAAAACATAATTGCCTATGATACCTCAGACAAGGGTCTAATCTCTAAAATATATAAAGAACTAATGCACCTCAACACCAGGGAGACAGACAGCCCAATGGAAAAATGGGCAAAGGACCTGAACAGACAACTCACTGAGGAAGATAGACAAAGGGCCTAGAGGCATATGAAGGAATGCTCAACATCACTAGTCATCAGAGAGATGCAAATTAAAACTGCATTAAGATACCACCTCACACCTGTCAGAACAGCAGTCATCGACAAATCAACAAACAACAAGTGTTGGCGAGGATATGGGGCAAAAGGAACCCTCATACACTGTTGGTGGGAATGTAGGCTGGTGCAGCCACTGTGGAAAACAGTATGGGGTTTCCTTAAAAAACTAAAAATGGAACTGCCTTTTGATCCAGCAATTCCACTACTTGGACTATACCCAAAGAATCCTGAAACACCAATTCAGATGAACCTATGTACACCTATGTTCATAGCGGCACTATTTACAATAGCCAAGTGCTGGAAACAGCTTAAGTGCCCATCAGTGGATGATTGGATGAAAAAACTTTGGTACGTTTACACAATGGAATTCTATATAGCAGAAAGAAAGAAGGAACTTGTACCCTTTGCAACAACATGGATGGAACTGGAGAGTATTATGCTTAGTGAAATAAGCCAGTCAGTGAAGGACAAATATCATATGATCTCACCCATTATGGGACAATAATGAACAAAACTAACAACAAGGAAAACAGAACCAAATATATGAATACAGTGAATAGGCCTTCGGTGGTCAGGGGAAAGGGTTTGAGGGGATGGTGGAGGCAGAGGCAAGGAAGGGGAGCAGCTTAGACAAGAACCTAGTATAAAGGAACCATGGACATGAACAACAGGTGGGATTGACTTTGGGGGTAATGGATGAGTGGTTAGGGGAACAAAGGGGAGCAAAAATGGGATGGATGTAATAGGCCAAACTATAATTCAAAAAAAAAAAAGGCAAATTTTTTCTCAGTAAAAAAGGAAAAAAAAGTAATGACAGGAGACTTCCCTAACTTGAGGAGAGAAAATGTCATGCAAACTCAGGAAGCACAGTGTCCTAAGGAAGCTGAACCCGAACAGTTCCAATCCAAGACACATCATAATGAAAATGGCAAATTTCAAAGACAAGGAGTGAATCCTAAAAGCAGCAAGAGAGAAACAGCTAATAATAACATACAAGGGGGCTTCCAAAAGGTTATCAGCTGATTTCATAACAGAAACACAAGCCAGAAGGGAATGGCAAAAAATATTTCAAACAATGGAAAACAAAGGCCTGAAACCAAGAATACTCTGCCCAACAAGGCTGTCATTCAAAATGTAAGGTGAAATAAAAAGCTTCCCAGACAAAAGATGTCCGAAAGAATATATTTCCACCAAACTAGCATTGCAAGAGATGCTAAATGATCTGCTTTAATAAGATGAAGAAACAAAGAGACAGATAATCCACAGGTACAAAGTTAAATGGTTTAAATGAACCAATCAAAAGTCATAGGGCAACTGAATGGATCAGAACCAACTTTAACTTATGAATGCTTTAAGTGTTCATTTTATAAGTAGATTTTACTAAATAAGGTACTTTTTTGTATATTACTTGTATCTGCATTACTGCTGCAGGTTAAGTTTCCTTAGATTGAAAGCATTTCACAATATGGGAAAGTCAGATTACTTGCAATAAATCAGAAAAATCAAATGCAGTTAAGGAAGAAGAGAAACCTAAGAAAATGTGGGTGTCTATTACATAGAAGATATGCTGTCTTTCTTATTCACTGTTAGAAATATATGCTTATTTGTGGGTGGATAATATACAGATTTTGTTAGCAATTTATGTTTTAAATAGTAACCAACTGGTCATGGGTGTGTTGTGAAATCAGTCAATCTTTAGGTTAGAAAAGATGCTGAGAATGAAGACCAATTTGGATGGAATTTGCAAACTACTAAACTATATGATTCATGTACATAGATAATATATATTCTCATATTAGCATATAAATTAGATGAGATTCCTTTCAACTAAATTGTGGAAATAATACATTTCCAGTTATGAAGGTCCCCAAACTGGAGGTGCTTGGGAAAAGGAATTAATGCTATAGTAAACTTTATTATTGAAATGTGAACATACCTAATCTCTACCTCAACAGACTTGAATAATTCAGGGGTTAGTTTACGACCACATAGGAAGCCAACCACAAGTGTAAAAATATTGCTAGAATACAATTCTACAAAAGTATTTAAATCCTAGGGATTTTAATTTTTTTACCTCAATTTAGTAGCATAATAATTTCTACTCTGGGGACAGGCTTAGCACTGCAAGTGCCATTATTTCTAAAGGTTTCAACTTGTAAAACACACACAGAGGAAAAACAGAGGGTATTGAAAGATGTAAGATCTGTGCACAGCCATAAATAAATAAATAAATCTACTCTTTAAGAGGGAAAACTCCAAAAAGAATAAGTTGTAGTTCCAGTAGCTTAAAATATAGTTGAGTTGTGTTATTGGATGTGGGAGGATCTGACTCAAAAACCAAATTAATTTTTTACTATGTGTTTGGCACTGTCTCTAGGACAACTTTCACAAAAATGAGTCCTGCAATACGCCACTTCTGTGATATATTTCACAAAAATAGCATTCCAGAGTAAAATAAGTATTAAAGAAGAAAATATCTGCTTAATTTTCTACAATATATTTAAGACACTATCATTTAACATGTAATAATTATGTAAGCTATTGACATATTTTAATTTTTTCATAGTAACTCTTTAAAATTCCAGTCTGTACTTTAAATATGTGTAAAAATATATATGTGTGTAAATATATTTTTGCATATTTGGTAATATTGCAATTCATAATCCTTATAAGAGTAATTTTTTAACCAAATGAATTAATGTAGGCATTTTGGAATAATGAAAAGAAAACTTTGTATTAATATGATTTGAGAATCTGACAGAAGGCAGTCATTAAATGGTGAATTGTCTGGATGTGAAAGGGGAAAAAAAATACACATTGGTGGTTACAGAATAGACAGGGGAATGTTAAGAAGAACGAAGGAAATAGGGAAGTCAAAGAACTTATATGCATGAATCATGGACATGAACTAAGAGGGGCATTGCTGGAGGAAATTTGGTACAGGGTGGAGGGGAGCAAAGAGGGGAAAATTGGAATAACTGTAATAGCAAAGTGAATAAAATATATTAATTTAAAAAATCAAAAAGAGAGGGGAAGGGATGGAGAAAGAGGGGGGGGTGGAATATCAATTGGTTTACTAATGCATGCCAACCGGGAACCTGGCCCACAACCCAGGAATGTGCTCAGACTGGGAATTGATCCACTGACCTTTCATTTCACAAGCCAGTGCACAATTCACTGAGCTCTGCTAGTCAGAGCAGTAACATCCTATGATGTAATTTTATATGGTTCAGGGGAAGCTTACCTTGCAAAGATGTGTAAAAGCCTGTAGATTTTTTTATGTGTTATGGGTGAAAAGTGTTACATTAATAGCATTAATATGAATATTTCATACTTTTCAAAACAACATTTGTTTTAGAGACTTTGAATATACCCCCCCACCAAAACAAATAAAACAGTTTGTAGCAGGCTAATGTAAGGATTTTCCACTTCCTATGACATCATGCCCTGGCATTTGATGCCATTTCTTAATCTTCTTGGTATTTTCTGCCTTATTTCTCACTTTCCTTTCAAATTCAAAATCCCCCTTTTCCATCTTCCTTATTCCCTCCTTAGCTTTGTCCAATCCTGTCTGCCCTAGATCTCCAGGTGTCTTATCACCATTGTTTAGCCCTGCTAGTGGCTCTGATGAGAAAGAGTAGATGTAAGTGGTTTTTAAAATCCAGATAATATACGTAATTGTAGACTGCCTCACCCATGCATCAATATGTCATAATTACCCTAAACACTAGGTTATACAATGAAGAATGTAGACAAAGAAGACACACATGAAATATTCTTGCTAATAAAAAAAATTTCAAGTAGCTATATTTTTCTTAAGAAGATTAATTCCTGGTTTGTGTTTTTAAGGCATTTAGAATACTAAATAATGCAAACAGTTACAGGTGATATAAATTTCACCCTATTACAGACATATGCCTGAAGAGGAAAATATTTTCAGCGAGGATTTTCACTGGGTTCTTCTCTCCCTTGACCTTCATGGATCTTCTAATTTCTCCATGATTTTAATTGCAGTCTATAATACAATCTAGATCATTCTGCATCCATACTGATAATTATGAGAAAATAAATTTAAAGAACATGAGAGCATTTCCATACATTTTAACTAAATTTATTGGGATGACATTGGTTAATAAAATTATATAGGTTTCAAGTGTACAATTCTATGATACATCATCTGTATATTGCACACAAATAATCTATACATTTTTAATATTTGTAGATTTTGGTTACAGCCAAATTGAAACCCTAACTTACCAAAGAAATAGGTGCTCAGATAAAATAAAGGGCTGCTACTGGGTATATAAAGAAGCGATTGTTTAATCTCTCTCTTTCTCTACACACACACACACACACACACACACACACACACACACACACAGCTTCTTTCCACTTAATCTGGGCAATCCTAGGCAAACACATTTGTTTCCCTCTCTTGCCCTTTTTCTCTTTCTGTAAAATGAAGACTAAGTGACCCCTAAGACCCATACTCACAATAAGATTCTTTGTTTCAAAATCTATGAATAACCATTACACTACTGTTCTCATTGCTACTTCCCTTTTAAAATGACCTATACTCTGGAAAAGAGTGTCAATGAATGTTATAAAAATCACTTCCTGAAAATGAGATAAGCCATTTTAAAAATGAATATAATTTTAGCTTTCAAAGAAGCAATTTGCTTGCTGGGTTGGTAAATTAAATATTATCATTGTGATAAGGAAATTAATTGTTAACATTTATGACCATTTACAAAATCTACTCTACATTGATAAATTCTCAAGCATAGCCTAGAGACTTCCATTAAAAGGTTAGATTTCTGTTGTACAGAGGAATATCTTAAAGGTTAATGTAAGTGAATTGAAATATTGGGCTATAGGTAATGTATTTAAATTTGTATGTAGTGAGCACACTATAAAGCTGGCTGAAAATATTTTATTTAATTTTAAAATGACATGAAACATATTTCTGATCAAAAAGGGTTAATTTAAATGGTTGACAATGACACTTACTTCCCTAAAATAAAGTACTTCTAAAAATATGTGTCTTCCTGAACTCAGACCAGTGAAAAAGCATGTTTATTTGCTTCATACATCAAGTATGACCCATAGCTTTATAGAGAGACCAAAATTAATGGTAGGAGTATCTGCAACCAAATATTAAACTACCAATTTGGGAGGGCATTTCATGCTTCTGATTTTGTTTTCAAAATATCTCTGAGCATAAACACCATTAATCAAATGAAACAGAGTGAAATTTGTGTTGAACTAAGATATATTCTCCTTAAATCTTCAATCATCACAAAAACTGGAAGGCATAGACAGCCTTCCAGAAAAAAGAATTACTATGATTTTGGATGACTCTCACTTTATCTTAAAAAGGCAAAACTAACAACAAGCAAAACAGAACCAAGTATATGAATACAAGGAATAGGCCTTCAGTGGTCAGGGGGAACGGGGTTGGGGGGTGGGAGGAGGCAGAGGCAAAGAAGGGGAGCAGCTTAGACAAGAACCTAGTATAAAGGAACCATGGACATGGACAACAGGTGGGATTGACTTTGGGGGGAATGGGTGGGTGGGGAGGGGGACAGAGGGGAGCAAAAAGGGGATGGATATAATACAACAACAATAAAATTAAAAAAAAAAAAAAAAAAAAAAAGGAATTACTGCCCAGAAAGAAAAGCACATGTTGAATGAAATGAGTCTGAAGTGATACAGTAGATGCATGACTGGAGTTTCTTGTGTCATAACATTGTTCTTGACTTTATTGTATATTTTATTGATTATGCTGTTACAGTTGTCACAATTTTTTTTTTTTTCACTTAGCTCCCCTCCATCCAAGTTCCCCATTCTCTCCTGCAGTCCTATCCTCCTTAGTTCATGTCCATGGGCTGTGCGTATACAGTAAGTTCTCTGATTTCTCCCTTTCCTCTGTTATTCTTATCTTCCCCCTGTCTGTTTTGTACCCATCAATTATGCTTTCTAATCCCTGAAACTTTTCTCCATTTCACCCCCTTTCCTCTCCCATCTGATAACCCTTTCAGCAATCCCCGTACCTATGATTCTGATCCTATTTTGGTTTTTTTGTTTGTTTGTTTTTTATTTTTAGATTCTGTGGTTGATAGTTGTGGGTTTGTTGTCATTTTTAAAAGATTTTTTTATTATTTTCAGAGAGAGGGTAAAGGAGAGAGGCAAAGAGAGAGAGAAACATCAATGTATGGTTGCTCTTCATCTGCCTCCAGCTACTGACCTGGCTGGAGACCTAGCTTGCAACCTTGTTATGTGCCCTGATTGGGAGTTGAACCAATGACCTTTGGGTCTGCAGGCTGGTACCTTATCCACTGTGCCATCAGCCAGGGCCTGAGTTTGTTGTCATTTTAATGCTCATAGTTGTGAACCTCTTTTTCTTAAATACATCCAAGTAACATTTCATATAATATGGTCATAGTAATGATGAACTCCTTTAGCTTTACCTTGGCTGTGAAGCACTTCATCTCATCTTCCATTCTGAATGATAGTTTTGCTAGATAGAGCAATCTCGGTTGTAGGTCTTTACTTTCCATCACTTTGAATATTTCTTTCCAGTCCCTTCTTGTCTGCAAAGTTTCTTTTGAGAAATCAGCTGATAGTCTTATTGACACTTCTTTCTAGGTAACTTCTTTTCTCTTGCTGCTTTTAAGATTCTCTCTTTATCTTTAACTTATGACATTTTAATTATGATGTGCCTTGGTGTGGTTCAATTTGGTTCTAGCTTGTTTGGGACTCTCTGTGCTTCCTGGACTTGTATGTCTATTTCCTACACCAACTTTGGGAAGTTTTTCTTCATTATTTTTTTTCACACAAATTTTCAATTTCTAGCCCTTCCCTTTCTCTTTCTGGTGTTCCTATGATTCAAATGTTGGCAAATTTAAAGTTATCCCAGAGGTTCCTAATCCTCTCCTCATTTTTTTCAATTCTTATTTCCACTTTCTGTTCTGGATGACTGTTTATTTCTTCCTTATGTTCCAAATCATTTATTTGAACCCCATTTTCCACCCCTTCACCATTGGCTTTGTGTGTATTTTCTTTTGTTTCACTTGGCCTAGCATTCACTTTTTCCCTTATGTGTCTACCTTACACAAGCACATCTGTCAAGTCTGTGAGCATCTTTATAACCAGCATTTTAAACTGTGTGTCTGTCAGACTGGCAATCTGTTCATTTGTCAGGCTGGCTATTTCTCTGTCACTTAGTTCAGCCATGGGGACTTTGATTTGTGCCCTTTTTCGAGTCATATTTCTCAGTCTCCACGTCGTGACAGGCCCCAGTGTGCCATTTCTTAGGTAGAGCTATCACACCTGTTAGTTGTAAGGGGCAGGACCTTGGGTAGTCATCAGTGTGGGGTGGCCCATTTTAGCAAGTTGTGGTGCTGCATGTGGGAGAGGGGTCTGAAAGGGACCTATGCCCTTTGCTCAGCATTCGCTCCTTTGTCAGGCATTTCTCCCACTTCCTGTATGGGGCTACCTCCTCTCTAATTCTGTGGTTCCCAGAGTGGGTGGGTCTGTGGATGTTTCAGAACCATGGAGGCCTCTAAACAAATTGATTCTTTTGTTAGACTGATAGTTCCTCCACCCTAACCCCCACTGGTTTTCACAGTCAGAAGGAACATTGTAGCTTTATTTTCTCTCCTGGCACTGGAACCATGAGCCATGCAATCTGGGCTGGTGCCAGCAGCATTCAATAGGTGCCTCTGCTGTGATTTCTGTTTTCACCAGCTGAACCACCAAACTAGCACAGCTGCACTGCCAACCTGTGCTGGCAAGCCACTTGCCTGTTTTCTCTGTGTCCCAGCTCCACCCCTCCTACCTGTCCAGGTGAGTATTTCTTTCTCCTATTTTTTGTTTGTTGGACTTCCATGCAGTTCAACATTCTGGAATTTCTGGATGTCTCTAATTTTGAGGTAGATATACCCATTTCTGGTTGTGGAAGGGGATGCAGCATATCTATCTACACCTCCATCTTGGATCTCTCCTTGACTTTTAAAATATAATGCCTACTCCATCAAGATGGAGATTTAGGTAAACATGGCTCACCTCCTAGCACAACCACATGAAACCTATAACTAAACTGTAGAGCAACCATGACTCTGAACCATCAAAAATCAAGTTTAATGAAAGTCTGACAACTACAGATTAAAAAAATAACATCCATCCAGACTGGCAGGAGGGGCAGAGATGTGGAGATGCTGAACAGGCTGGTTGCATACCCATGTGTGGTGGATAAAAATTCAGGAGGAATATTTTGGGAGCAAAGAGTCCAAGCCCCATACCAGCTCCCCACCCAGAGTTCCAGTGCCAGAAAGGTAAGTCCCCATAACTTAAGACTTTAAAAACCAGAAGGAATTGAGTTAGTGGAAGAAACTTCTAGACCCAAGCAATTCTTCTTAAAGAACCCACATATGGACTTACAGAGACTCACTACCTCTAAGCTACAGCACCAGGGTAACAGCTTGAAAAGCACCAGAGCCTGGCATCAAGGCAAGAGCTGGGAATAGCTTTGTTCTAGGCACAGAAGTGGGTAGAGGCTATTATCCCTTTTTTGAACTCTCCCCTTACAGAGCCATAGAATAACTGGGTGGGTGCCATGTCTAAGGCTCCCATCAATCTGGTTTACCATTGTTTGCCCCACCCTGAAGGTCCCCAGAAACCCTATTCCACCCAATTTACGGGCCCACCCAAGCTGCTTTTCCATACAAATGGCTGGTGTTGTCTCATGCTTCACAACTTTCTAAATTCTCACAAACAAGCAACAACCAGGCTCAGTAAGCCCTGAGCCCCTATACTTCTTGCTAAGTGACCTGAGCCCAGCACTAGTAGCAGCCATCTGCAAATTGCTTTGTATCTCATGCATGGTGGCCCTGGGAATAACATAGTTGAGCACTAACCTTGGCATGTACCACTCAGGAAACCCTAGAGCCTGCACACCAAGTGCACAGCTATAGACCATGCTGGAACACCACCACCCTGCTCTGGCATAGCTGATCCTGACAGAAGGCAGAGGTTGGTAATCAGTGGTCACAGACACTCCTTGCAGCTAACTGGTTCAGTAAATTTCTCCCATTGACCTGACACAACAATCAAGGCTTAAGTACAAGAGGAGAGTCTACTCAGCCTACATGGAGGATATACCTTGAGGGTACAGTTTGGGTAATAGAGGCTGTGTCAATGGACCCTAAAAGACACCTACTACATTAGGCCTCACTACCAAGACACAAGAGTCAAAGTAGCTCTACCAAATACATAGAAACAAATACAGGGATGCTGCCAAAATGAGAAAACAAAGAAACATGGTCCAAATTAGTGAATGAATGAATGAATGAATGATCAAAACTCCAGAAAAAGAACTAAACACAATGGAGATAGATTGCTTATCAGATACAGAGTTCAAAACACTGATTATAAGGGTGTTTAAGGAACTTAGTGAGGACTTCAAAAGCATAAAAAGATCCAGTCAGAAACAAAGGCTACACTAACTGAAATAAATAAATGTCCAGGAAAACAACAGTAGGATGGATAAACTAGAATTAGATCAGTGAGATGAAATATAAGGAACCAAAAAAAAAAGCAATCAGAAGACAAGAGAAAAAATAAAGAATAAAAAAAAAAAATGAGGATAGTGTAAGCAGTCTCTGAAACAACTTCAACAAGTCCAACATTTGCATCATAGGAGTGCCAGAAAGAGAAGAAAAACAGCCAAAAGTTGAAAATCAATTTAAAAATAATGAAATAACAGAAAAATTTTAATTTCATATAGTTCCATTTGTTGATTTGTTCTTTTATTTCCCTTGCCCTTGGTGAAGTATCAGTAAACGTATTTTGGTGTAGGATATCAAAAAGTTTATTGCCTATATTTTTCTCTAGGACCTTTATGGTGGCACTGCTTATGTTTAACTCCTTTATCCATCTTGAGTATGGTGTAAGTTGGTGGTCTAGTTTTATCTTTCTGCATGTTGCTGTTCAGTTCTCCCACCTCCACTTGTTGAAGAGACTGTTTTTACTCCATTTTATGCTCCTTTCCCCTTTGTCGAATATTAGTTGACTATAGAGTCTTGGGTTAATTTCTGGGCTCTCTATTCTTTTTTTTTTTTTTTCCT
>PVIW01015157.1:0-20763 GCA_004026585.1 Noctilio leporinus | reverse complement strand
TTTCCAGCACTTGGCTATTGTAAATAGTGCCGCTATGAACATAGGTGTACATAGGTTCTTATGAATTGGTGTTTCAGGATTCTTTGGGTGTAGTCCAAGTAGTGGAATTGCTGGATCAAAAGGCAGTTCCATTTTTAGTTTTTTAAGGAAACCCCATACTGTTTTCCACAGTGGCTGCACCAGCCTACATTCCCACCAACAGTGTATGAGGGTTCCCTTTGCCCCACATCCTTGCCAACACTTGTTGTTTGTTGATTTGTTGATGATTGCCATTCTGACAGGTGTGAGGTGGTATCTTATTGTGGTTTTAATTTGCATCTCTCTGATGACTAGTGATGTTGAGCATTCTTTCATATGCCCCTGGGCCCTTTGTATATCTTCCTCAGTGAGTTGTCTGTTCAGGTCCTTTGCCCATTTTTTTTTTTTTTAAGATTTTATTTCATCATTTCTAGAAAGAGGGGAAGGGAGAGAGGCAGAGAGGGAGAGAGACATCAGTCTATGGTTGCTTTTCACCTGCCTCCAGCCACAGATCTGACTGGAGACCTGGTTTGCAACCATGCTATGTGCCCTGGCTGGGGAATCGAACCTGCGACCTTTGGGTTCGCAGGCTGGCACCTTATCCACTGCGCTACCAGCCAAGGCTCTTGGCCCATTTTTTAATTGGGCTGCCTGTCTCCCTGGTGTTGAGTCGCATTAGTTCTTTATATATTTTGGAGATCAGACCCTTGTCTGAGGTATCATTGGCAATTATGTTTTCCCATACAGTTGGTTCCCTTTGCATTTTGCTGATATTTTCTTTAGCTGAACAGAACCTTTCCAATTTGATATTGTCCCATTTGTTGATTCGTTCTTTTATTTCCTTTGCCCTTGGTGAAGTATCAGTAAACATATTTTTGCATAGGATATCCAAAAGTTTACTGCCTATCTTTTTCTCCAGGACCTTTATGGTGGCGCTGCTTATGTTTAAATCCTTTATCCATCTTGAGTTTATTTTGGTGTATGGTGTAAGTTGGAAGACTTGCATTTTTTAAAAGATTTTATTCACTTATTTTTAGAAAGAGGGGAAGGGAGAATGAGAGGGAGAGAAACATCAATATGTGGTTGCCTCTCTCACACCCGCAACTTGGCACCTGGCCTATAACCCAGGTATGTGCTCTGACTGGGAATCAAACCAGTGACTCTTTGGTTCACAGGCCAGCATTAAATCCACTAAGCCACACCAGCCAGGGCAAGACTTGCCTATTTTTATATTAGACTTTCCCCTATTAATTTGTAGTTCTTTACTCTGGACATAAACCCTTTGGATGTAATAGGTTGAAAATATCTTCCCCACTGTGTTATTTACCTGTTCACTCTCTTAACAGTATCTCTGATGAAAAGATGTTCTTAAATTTAATTTATTATGTTTAGTGCTTGTTCTGCTTTAAAAAATCTTCTATGCCAAGGTCACAAAGATCCTCTTCATTTTATGTTCTGAAAAGTGTTCTTGTTTTACCTACCTGGCTAAGACTAGTAACAACCTGGAGTTGGTTTTTATTTGTACTGTAAGGTAGGGGTCATTTATGCCAATGGCATTTGTTGAAAGGACTGTCATATCTTCCCTACTTTGTGGAAGGACATTTGGCATAAATGAAGGTCCATATTTGCATGGTTTTATTTCTGGATCCTTTGTTGTATTATTTGTTCATTCTTACACTGTACTACACAGTCTGTAGCTTTATAACAAAAATTTTATCTCTATAGAGCAAATCCTCCCACTTCATTCTTTTTCAGGAGTGTTTAATGTCAGATAGGAATGTTAAGAACAGTTCGTACAAAGGTTTTATGTAGGTTTTAAAAATAGAAAATCCATGTTGTTGTCATACATTTCTGAATAGTTATTCCAGTGACTTCCCAGTTTAGAAGTTGGCCGTGTTGTTGCCAGTCACATGTGAGTATCTAGCCCTTGAAATGTGACTGGTCTGAATTGCAATATGAAAGTGTCAAAATTACCAGACTTCAAAAACTTAGTACGAAAAAAAAAAAAAAAAAAAGCAAGCTATCTTATTAATAATTTTGTGCTGATTACATGTTGATGTGATAGTTTGTGTATATTGAACTGAGTGGAATATGTTATTAAAATTAATTTCACCTGTCTCATTTTACTGTTTTAAAATTTTACCTGCTAAAAACTTTTTTAATTACATATGTGGCTCACCGTATATTATAATTCAATCGCACAGTGTGATAGGCTAGGTGATGGCCTCCAAAGATATCCAGTGGTAATTATCTGGAACCTATGAATGTTACCTAATGTGGCAATAGGGGCTTTGCAGGCATGACTAAGGGTATATAAATATTGAGCAGAGGCAATTATCCTGGATATTTCTGGCAGATCGTAAATGTGTTCGTACAGGTCCTGATAAGAAGTAGGCAGAATGAGATGTGACAAGGGAGGAGGAGGAATTCAACTATGGAAGCCAAGATTGGAATGATGGGTGTGGGCAACTACCAGAAGCTGGAAAAAACAAGCAAAATATTCTTCCCTGAAGCCTCCAGAAGGAACCAGCGCTGCTGACACCTCCATCTTAGTTCTGTAAACAAAATTCTGGACTCAGGTTTCTGGAATTCTGGCCTCCTCATGGCTGTGAGAAAAGCAATTTCTGTTGTTTTAAGACACTAAATTTATGGCGATTTGTTACAGCAGCCATAGGGAACTAATACAGGCCATGTTAATCAATTTTTTAAAATTTGAATATTATACACACCATGTACTCCATAAAAATGTAGGCCTTTAGAGCACATTATCAAAGCTAATAGGAAAAGCTAGACTACCAGTACCAAAGGGTAGCACATCATTCAGAGAGAGAAAACCAAGACCAGAGTAAAGTTGTGGTTGAGGGACAGTTTACTGACTACCCGGTGTCTATCCAGAAGAGAATATCCAGAACTTGCATACCTCAATAAGAAAACAAACAACCAAAATGGGCAAAATACAGACATTTCACCTAAAAAGATATCAACATAGTTAATAAACAAGTGAAAAGATGCTTAATATCATGAGCGGGTAGAGGCACGCAAATCAAAACCCAACAACTTAACACTAAAACAGCTACAATTTAGCCCTGACTGATGTGACTCAGTGGGTCGGGCTTGTCCCACAGTCAAAGGTTTGGTTCCCAGTTTGGTTCCTGGTCAGGGTGCAGCAGCGTTTCTCTCCCCCGCTTTCTCCTTCCCTTTCCCTCTCTCTAAAAATGAGTAAATAAAATCTTGGGGGGAAAAAACAAAACTTAAAATGGCAATCATTAGAAAGACAGACAACAAGTGCTGGCAAGGTTGTGGAAAACAGAAAGCCTTGGATATTGCTGGTAGGAATGAAAAAAGTGGTTACAAGCTCTTTGGAAAACTGGCAGTTTCTCAAAGGGTTAAACAGAATTGGCCTAGCAATTTCACTCTTTGGTATGTATCCAAGGTAAATGAAAACATACCACATAAGAGTGTGCACACAAACGTTCTTAGCAACATTATAATAAACAAAATTGAAACAAAATTGGAAACATCCTCAAGTCTATTATCAACTGGAGAATGGATAGAAAAAATGGGGTATGTCCATACAATGGAATATAATGAAAAAGAACAAAATACAGGTACATGCGATGTCATGGGTGAACATCAAAACATTATGCCCCATGAACGAAGTCAGACTTCACAGACATCATATTGTATGATTCTACATATATGAAATCTTCAGAAAAGGCAAAGTCATAGAGGCAGAGGATAGGTTGGTGATCGCCTAGGGTAGAAGAGGGGGAACAGGATCAAAATTTAATATGCATGATGAACCTTATAAAAATGATTAGTATGTTTTAAAACTGATTTATATCTTGCCCTGGCTGGTGGCACAGTGGATAAGGCGCTGGCCTGAGAATCCAAAGATCACTGGTTCAATTCCCAACCAGGGCACGTAACCAGGTTGCAAGCCAGGTCTCCAGCCAGGTCTGTAGCTGGAGGCAGGTGAATGGCAATCATACATCGATGTTTCTCTCCCTCTCTCCCTTCCCCTCTCTCTGAAAAATAATAAATAAAATCTTTAAAAAATAAAAAAAAATTAAAAAACAAAAAAACTGATTTATAGTGATAGTCACACAACTTGGTAAGTTTACTTAAAATATTAAATTGTACACTTAAATTGTATGATATGCAGAATATGCTTCAGTAAAGTTATTTTTAAAATAGCCCTGGCTAGTACAGCTTAGTGGATTGAGCACCAGGCCTGCAAACCAAAGAAAGGGTCGCTGGTTCCAATTCCCAGCCAGGGCACATGCCTGCAACCCAGGCCAGGTCCTCAGTAGATGGCACACGAAAGGCAACCACACATTGATGTTTCTTTCTTTCTTTTATCTTTTGTTAAGATTTTATTTATTATTTTCAGAGAGAGGGGAAGGGAGAGAGGCAGAGAGGGAGAAAGACATCAATGTATGGTTGCCTTTCACCTGCCTCCAGCTACAGACCTGGCTGGAGACCTAGCTGAAGACCTGGCTTGCAACCTGGCCATGTGCCCTGGCTGGGAATCGAACCAGCAACTTTTGGGTTCGCAGGCCAGCACCTTATCCACCGTGCCACCAGCCAGGGCTGGTGTTTCTTTCCCTTTCTTTCTCCTTCCCTTCCTCTCTCTCTAAAAATAAGTAAATAAAATATTATAAAATATTTCTTCCCAAAAAATGGGTATAGAAGCTATACCAGTTTAAATGTTTAAGACATTTATGATTCTAATTACCATTGGCTTATGCTTTATATTTCACCAAAATCTGTTTACCTGTTATAAAAACTTCCCCCATTCCCTGCCTGTGGAATGTTAAGTTTATATTCAAGACAATAAAGTCTCCATTAATTCAACATGCCTCTAATTTAAGGTTGTTCAGGACAGTCAGCAGGCTCATAAAAATGTAAATTTATCAAAATTTGTAAAAAAATAAAAGAATAAAGTGAGGTAGAATTTCCTTCTTGAAAATTTGTATTTAGATTTTTAGCTACTAAAAAACAAAAGAAAAAAAAATGTTTCTAGGGCTACTAAAAACACGCATTTACAAAGTAGCTTATAGACTACTTTGAAGGGCATACAAGGACCACTGATACTAATAAACCTGGTGTGAACCAAGTTTCTCTGGGCTTGAGCACCCACGTTCGGCCCCTCCCTGTTCCCGCAGTCTGTTTTCTCCAAGTCTTTCTCCTCTTCTTTTCTTCAACGTAGTCTTCCCATACCAGTCTCAGTGGCACAGTGGATAAAGCGCCAGCCTGCAAACCCAAAGGTCGCTTGCTCGATTCCCAGCCAGGGCACATAACCAGGTTGCAACCCAGGTCTCCAGCCAGGTCCGTAGCTGGAGGCAGATGAAAGGCAACATACATTGATGTCTCTCTCCCTGTCTGCCTCTCTCCCTCTCCCTCCCCCCGCCCGCCTCTCTCTGGAAATAAAAAATAAAATCTTTTTAAAAAAATAAATAATAAAGTAAAATTTAACCCTCTCTTGCTTTCGTTTCCTTTTTACGTTGTTAGACTTTTCTTTGTAATCTCAAGCGTTATCTTTCTTGTCTTTTTTCACTTAGCTTCAACTTTTACAGGGCAGCCTTTCTTTCCCGTGCGGTGACCTTCACCTCTCTTTCAGCGGGATGACTTTTTGAAAAACTGCAACATGAGAGCCAGGACTCAGGCATCTGGCTGGTGCTGAAAAGGGAAAGAAGCCTCTGAGATGTTCTGTGCACACAATCACATCCATTGTGAATATGAAATTTTTGTTTCTTCATTCTAATCCTTGTGCCTTTTCTTTCTTTTTCCTTTTACTACCCTGGATAGCCTCCAAGTAATGTTGACGGGACGTAGAGAGAGGGCGTCCTGACCTTGTCTAGTCCCTGCTTGCGGCAGCCAGCCTGCAAGATGGTCTCCAGAGATCCTTACGTGCTGGTCTTCACACCCTTGTGTAGTCCCCTCTCCTGCTGTTTACGTGACCACTTGAGCCTGGCAGAAATGATGATATGTCACTTCTAAGGCTGAGACAGACAAAACCTAGTGGCATCTGCCTTTCTCTTAGAAACCAGCTCTAGGGAAGCAGGCTACCGCCTTGTGAGCAGAGATCCACTTAGAAACTGAGGGCTCCCACCAGCAGCGAGTAAAGAACTGAGGCCTCGGGCTAACAGCTCGGTGAGTGAGCCACGTTTCAAGACCCTCCAACCCCAGTCAAGCCTTCAGGTGACTCCAGTCCCAGCTGAACTCTGGACTCAACCTCACTGGTGACTGACCAGGGCCATTCAGTTAAGCCACTTCCAAATTCCTAATGCACAGAATCTATGAGATGTTTATGGTTTTAATCTACAGCTACTCGACAGTAGATCAATTCACTAATCTCAAACGAAAAGCTTTCAACGTTTCACCCCTAATAATGTTTCCTGCTGGTGCTCTGCAGGTATCCTTCATTATATCAAGAAAATCCTCTTTTAGTCCTAGTCTGCTAAGAGTTGATATCATAAATGCATGTTGAATTTTACTAAATCATTTTCTGCGGCTGTTGAGATGGTGTATGATTTTTTTCTTATTTGGTTTGTTAATGTAGTGAATTCATTCATTGATATATATTTTAAAGTTAAACTTAGCTTGCATCACTGAAATAATAAACACAACTTGGACATGGTGTATCATTCTTTTTAATATATTGCTAGGTTCAACTTCCTAATATTTACTTAGAATTTTTGTGTCATTGTTCAGGAATTACCTATAACTTTTCTTCCTCATACTTTGTTTTGTGGTTTTTATGAGATGGTAAGTCAAGTGAGGTCACAAGAGGAGAGTCTCAGGCAAGAAAAAACAAAAGTTTATTATACTCACAGGTCCCAGAGACAGAAGGCTGTGCCATATTGTCACACAGGGCCAGATCTGAAAGATTCCAGGGTGGTCAGATGGTGTGCGTGCGTGTGTGTGTGTGTGTGTGTGTGTGTGTGTGTGTGAGGTTAGGCCACAGCCTGCATTGGGTTTCTGTGGGAAAGGCAAGGCAGGACAGGTTTAGAACTGGTTTCAATAATTTTGGCAAGCTTTGGGCTATAGGGGTGGTACCTAGTGGCCTGACCCCTGGCTCTGGGATGATTAAAGAAGAGGCGTATTGCCTCTTGGGACGTGAGAACCAGATAGAGATATGGCTCCAGGCTCAGTCCCTTGCTATCCCTAAAAACTTTCCCTCCCCAGGCAGAAAGGGTATTTTTAGGATATCAAAACATCATTATATAGAGGAAAAAAATTTAAATATTTACAATACATTATACTAGCCTCAAAATGACTTGGCAAATGTAATTACTTCTATTCTCTGAAAAAGTCTGTATAAAATTGAACATTTCTTCTGTTTGATAGAAGTTGCTGATGAGGTCTTATGAGCCTAGAATATGCACTGTGGGAAAATGTTTAACTAGTATTTAAAATCTAGTAAGTTATTGGCCTACCAGAATTTATATTTCTGTTTTGGTAAAATTTCATAAATGGTCTTTTTCCTTCTTGGGAATTTATCCATTTCATAAAACTTTTCAAATGCTTTAGCATCAAGTTCATAATACCCTCTTGGTTTCTTTTTACATTCTGCAGAGACAATGGTAATGCTCCAATTTTATTCCTGATAAGGTTTAATTGTATCTTCTCGTTCTCTTTTTTCCCCTTTTTCATCATTAGTCTTTTCAAAATACCAACTTCTGGTTTTCTTTTTTTAATTCTATTGTGTGCATATTTTCCATCAGCTTTATTGTGTCCTTTTTTTTCTCGTAACTTCATCAAATTTAATTTGCTATTCTTTCTCTATTTTTGGGTGTATATTTAGTTTATTAATTTTCAGCTCTTCTTTTCTAATGTAACTATGTAAGGCCATAAATTTCCTTCAAAAAAATAGCTTGTGGTCTACAACTTTTAACATGTGGCATTTTTAAATTATTAAGTTCAGACTTTCAAATTTTGTTTTAATTTCTTTTTTGATCCATGGATTATTTAGAAATAGACTGTTTTATTTCCAAACTCATGAGGTCTTCTAGCTACCCCTTTGCACTTTTCTTTATTTTAAATTTAAATTATTGTATTGTATTGTATTCATTTATCTTCAGAGAGAGAAGAGAGGGAGAAAGAGGAAGAGAAACATCTGTTAGTTGCTTCTTGGCCGCCCCCAACTGGGGACCTGGCCTGCAACCCAGGCATGTGCCCTGACAGAATCAAACCAGCTACCCTTTGGTTCGCTGGCCAGAGCTCAATCCACTGAGCCACACCAGCCAGGGTTCTTTTTTTTTTTTTTTTAATTATAAATTACAGCTTACATTCAATACTATTTTGTTTTAGTTTCAGGTGTACAGCATAGTAGGCAATCATATACTTTATAAAATGTCCCCTCTGATATTTCCAGTACCCAACTGGCATCATAGATACTTGTTACAATGTTACAATATTATTGACTATATTTCCTACGTTGTACTCCTTTTGTTTTTTATTTCTAGCATAATTGCATTTTGTGGCTAAGGAATAAACTCTGAAATCAATACACATTTCACATTTTTTAAAGTACTGATTTTTAAAACTAATAAATTAAAAATTTTCACACATCATAAAAATCTCCAAATGGGTCCACAAAACATTCTCCTTTCCTTTTGGAGGTTTTATAATGCATTGTGATCATTAACCATTCTTTGTATTTGTTGAAACAAGCTTTATGACTTAGAATATGGCCAATTTTGGTAAATACTAGATGGGTGTTTGAGAGGAATTGTATTTTACAGTGTTTCAGGTATAATGTTCTATACATTTATTTGGTAAAGCTAATTAATAGTGTTATGCAAATCGCCTATATTTTTACTGATTTTTTTCCTACCTACTGAAAGAGTATATGAAAACTACTATGATCAGATATTTGTTTAATTATTTAATTAAATCCATTGAGGTCATATTGTTCATACAACATATGTAGAATTGCTATATCTTCCTGGAGAATCGAACCTTTTATAATTATGAAGTATCTCTCTTTATTTCTAGTAAAGAGCACATAGTAGGATTTAAAATAGTTGGATTTCAGAAGTTCATATATAGTGATGGAAGGAAACCAAACTCTGGGTGGTGACCACATAATACAATAAACAGATGTTGTATTACAGAACCGAACACCTAAAACTTGTACAATGTTAACCCATGTTTCCCTAATAAAGCTAATCAAATTTTTAAGAATCTAATCCAGACAGACAGCATCTTTTAACGAGTACAATGGTCTATTTATATTTAATATAATTAGTGATATTTTGGGATTTAAATTTATTAGTTTCCGTTTATCCCACCTGTTCTATGTTGGCTTTTGCTTGTTTGTTTGCGTTGGTAATAGCTTCACAGATATAATTCACTTACCACGTAACTCACCCATTTAAAGTATACGAGTACAAATTCAAAGGTTTTTAGCGTATTCACAGGAGTTGTGTGGCCACTGCCACAATTGATTTTAGAACACTTCCAGCACCCTGAAAAGGCACCCTATGGGCTCTAGCAGTCATCCTGACGTCCCCATCTACCCTCCCACCAGCCCCGAGCAACCCCCGGTCTACTTTCTCTTCCTCTAGATATTTGCCTGGTCTCTAAATTCCATATGAATCATTCAATAGATGGTCTTTTGTGTGAGCCTTTTTTTACTTAGCATAATATGTTCAAGGTTCACCTAGTTAATAATATGTGTCAGCACTTGCTTCTTTTTTATGGCTGAATAATATTCTATTGTATGGATATCACACATTTTATTTATCTATTCCTCACCTGAGAGACATGTGGGTTGTTCCCATTTTTTACCATTATTAATGATTCTGATATGAATATTCATGTACAAATTTTTTGTGTGGACGGTTATTTCCATTGCTTTTGTATATACCTAGGAGTAGAATAGGTGGGCCATGTGGAAATCCTAGGTTTAATCTTTTGAGAAATAGCCAGATTGTTTTCCAAAGTAACTGCATTATTTTACCTTCCCAGCAGGACTATATGAGCGTTCCAAATTTTCTACATCCTCAACAACACTTATTGTCTGCCGTTTTATTTTAGTATCCTGGTGGGTGTGAAGTGGGACTTCATTGTGGTTTTGATTTGCATTTTCATCCTGGCTAATGATGTTGAGCGTGTTTCATGTGTTTATTGTCCATTTATATGTCTTCTTGGGAGAAATGTCTATTCAAATCCTTTGCCATTATTTGACAGAATATTTGTCTTTTTACTAGTAAGTTGTAAGAGTTCTTTATTTAGTCTAGATAAAAGTCCCTTATCAGATATATAATTTGCAAATATTTTCTCTCATGCTATGGATTGTCTTTTCACTTTCATAATGGTGTCTTTTGAAGTACAAAAGCTTCTCATTTTCATGTAGCCCAATTAATCAACTTTTTTTCTTTAGTTGCTTATGTTTTTGATGTCATATCTAGAAGAACATTGCTTAACTCAAGGTCATGAAGATTTCCTCCTATATTTGTTTTCTTCTAAGCATTTTATAGTTTTAACTCTTACACTTAATTCTTCAACCCATTTTTATGACATGAGATAGGAGTCCAATTTCATTGATTCATATGTAGATATACAGTTGTCCCAGAACAATTGTTGAAGACTATTCTTTCCCCATTGAATTTTTGGCACCTATATGGAAAATCGATTAACCACAAATATGAGGATTTATTCTGGTCTCTGAATTCCATTCCACTGACCTATATGTCTAGCTGTGTTCCAATACCATACTGTCTTGATTACTGAAACTTTATACTAAGCTTTGAAATCAGGAAGTGTGAATCTTCTAAACATTGTGGTGTTTGAAAGTTATTTTTCTGTGTTATTCTGACATGCCTTACTGATTTTAAAGACAGGGGAAGAAAGGAAGAGAGAGTAGGAGAGAAACATCAATGTGAAAGAGAAACATCGATTGATTGCCTGCTCCCTAGGCATTTGCCCTGACTAGGAATCGGACCATGACTTTTTGGTATACAGGATAATGCTCCAACCAACTGAGCCATACTAGCCAGGACTGCTTTTACTACTTTTTCTTCATCTTTGGCTTGCTGCAGTTTCACTATAATATGTAAGGCCATGTGTTTTGTGTTTGTTTGTTTGTTTTGTTTTGTTTAATCCTGCCTAGAATGTGTTGTTTTTTTTTTTTTTTTTAAATTTTATTGTTGTTGTATTACATCCATCCCCTTAGAATGTGTTTTTTTTTAAAAAAGATTTTTAAAATGTATTATTTCCAGAAAGAGAGGAAGGGAGAGAGACATCAGTGTATGGTTGCCTTTCAGTTGCCTTCAGTCACAGACCTGGCTGGAGACCTGGCTTGCAACCTGGTTTGTGTGCTCTGGCTGGGAATCCCCCAGTGACCCTTGGGTTCTCAGGCTGGTGCTAATCCACTGAGCCACACCAGCCAGGGCATGATCTGTATCTTAATTTTGATTATTTTAATTTTAAATTCCAAAATTTACATTTTTTTTACTTAGTAAATTTGTTACATCCTTTTTTTAAATTTCCAATTCCTAGCCAATTTTTCCATTCATAACTTTTATTTCTTGAGCATATCAAACATGATTGTTTTGTAATCTATGCAGATTTCATCCCTGGAGACCCTGTGAGTCTATTTCTATGATCTATTGTCTCTACTGTTCTTATTCGTGCTGTCTTATACCCTTGGGTTATTTTTGTGAGCTAGAAATTGTTTTTGAAAAAATATTTATAGAAATGCCTTGAGACTCAAGATAATATTGTCTTCCTCTAAAGAGACTTTATTGTTGTTGATGGCTCTTTTGGGCACTAGCAATTGGGAGCCACCTTAAACGAGGTTCAGGGCTTGAGATTTTCTGGGTGGCTCTTACACCAAACAGACATCCCTTTAGCATCACACCCAAAGCAGAGATGTTCACTAAGTTCCTCATTCCTGGCAGGACTCTGACTCTGACTCTGACTGAAATTTCATCCTACTCCCTTGAGGCAGCCAGAACTGCAGCTCATACTTCCCCAGAACAAAAGTCTTGAGTCATAAGTAGCCTTCAAGGAAGGCCTCACTTCTCCATTTCCCATCCTCTTCAGTACCTCAGCATCTCAATTCAGGAATCCTCAAACCTCGCTACTTCTCTGATGATTGTTTAAAAGTTTGCTGTTGTTCCCAATGCACTTTATTTTATTTTAGGACTTTAACTTATATTTTATTGATTATGCTATTACAGTTGTCCTGATTTATCCCTCTTTGCCCCCCTCTACCCAGCACCCCCACACACACTCCCTCAGGCTATCCCCCACCACCGTTTATGTCCATGGGTCATGCGTGTAAGTGCTTTGGCTACTCCATATCCTATACTGTACTTTATATTCCCCATGGTTATTCTGTAACTACCTATTTGTACTTCTTAATCCCCTCACCTCTTCACCTATTCCCCCACACCCCTCCTATCTGGCAACCATGAAAATGCTCTCTGTATCTATGATTTTGTCTCTTTTTCTTGTTTGCTTAGTTTGTTTTTTAGATTCAGTTGTTAATAGATACATGGATTTTTTTTTTTTTTTTTTGCCATTTTATTATTCATAGGTTTAATCTTTTTTCTGAAATAAGTCCCTTTAATATTTCATATTACAATGATTTGGTGATGATGAACTCCTTTAGTTTTTTCTTGTCTGGGAAGCTCTTTATTTGCCCTTTGATTCTAAATGAGAGCTTTGCTGGGTAGAGCAATCTTGGTTGTAGGTCCCTGTTTTTTATCACTTTGAATATTTCTTACCAATCCCTTCTAGACTGCAAAGTTTCTTTTAAGAAATCAGCTGATGGTCTTATAAGAACTCACCTGTTGGTAACTAACTTCTTTTCTCTTGCTGCTTTTAAGAGCCTCTATCTTTAACTTTTGGCACTTTAATTATGATGTGTCTTATAGTGGCCCTCTTTGCATCTATCTTCTTTGGGACTCTGTGCTTCTTGGACTTGCATGTTTATTTCATTCACCAAATTAGGGAAGTTTTTTTTCATTATATATTTCATTGGAAATATATTTCCAATGTCTTGCTCTTTCTCTTCTCCTTCTGACATCCCTGTGATGCGAACGTTGGACCTCTTGAAGTTGTCCTAGAGGCTGTTTATACTATCCCTTGTTCTTTTTGGATTCTTCTTTTCTTCTTGTTGTTCTGGTTGTTTTTTGCTTCCTTGTGTTCCATATCATTGATCTGATTCTTGGCTTCATCCACTCTACTATTGTTTCCCTGTAAATTTTTATTTATTTCCATTAGTGTATCCTTCATTTCTGACAGGATCTTTTTTATGCTGTCGAGGTCCTCACTAAGCTCCTTGAGTATCCTTATAACCAGTGTTTTGAACTCTGCATCTGATAGATTGCTTATCTCCATTTTGTTTAGCTCTTTTTCTGGAGTTTTGATCTGTTCTTCCATTTGGGCCATGTTTCTTTGTCTCCTCATTTTGGCAACCTCCCTGTATTTGTTTCTATGTATTAGGTACAGCTGCTATGACTCCGTGTCTTGGTAGTGTGGCCTAATGTAGTAGGTGTCCTGTAGGGTCCATTGGCACAGCCTCCCCTATCACCCAAGCTGGGCTTGGAGATTCCCAAGCAAAGCCAAGTTATGAATCTAGGCTGCTGCACTAGTGCCAGGCCTGGGGCTCACTGAGGCAGCTGTTGTCTGCTTGATAGGAATTTGTGAAGCAGGGGCCAAGACTAGTCATTCAGATGGTGGACCTGTAAATTGGGTGGGATCTCTGGGGATCTCCAAGGTGAGTCAAATGCTGCTAGTCAGGTTGATGAAATCTCAGACATGGCACAAGCTTGCCAGTTCTGTGGGTGGAGGGTTTAGAAAAGGGACAATGGCCTCTGATCACCTTGATGCCATTGATTTCTTCCTGTATACCACTGGTGCCTTTCAAGTTGCTTCCCTGGATGCTGGAGCTCAGAGGGAGCGAGTCTAAGCAGGTGAGTCCATGTGTGGGTTCTTTAAGAGGAACTGCTTGGTGTTCCTGCTATTTCTTCAGCTGACTCAATCCCCACTGTGTTTTGCAGCCAGAAGTCATGGGGACTTATCGTCCTGGCACTGGAATCCTGGGCTGGGGGGCTGGTGTGGGGCTGGGACTCCTCGCTTCTGAGATATCCCTCCCAAATTTTTATCCACCACACATGGGTGAGAGACCAGCCCATTCTGTGCCTGCATCCTTCCTTCCTGTCTGGATGGATGTGATTTCTTTACTTCTGTGGTTGTCAGAAACTTTCGTTCAGCTCGATTTCTGACAGTTCTGAGTGGTAGTTGTCCTACATTTTAATTGCAATTTTGATGTGGTTGTGTGAAGAGGTGAGCCTTGTCTGCCTACACTGCCGTCTTGACTGCAGGTCTCCCTCTGATGTTTTATTTCATTTTAATTTTTATTTATTAATTTTAGAAAGAGAGGAAGGGAGAGAGAGAGAGAGATGGATCTGTTGCTCCACTTATTGATACCTTCATTATTTGTTCTTGTATGTGCCCTGACCGAGAATGGAACCGGCAACCTTGTCATATCCAAACAACACTCTAACCCACTGCGCTACACAGCCAGGGCTGATGTTTTTAAGGTGACTTTTTTGGTTCTGACCTAGTTTGCAGCAACATGGCTAAATGCACCAAGAAGGTCGAAACCATCAATAAACATGAGACCCTTTATGGCACGTCCCTCAGGAAAATGGTGAAGAAAATTGAAATCAGCCGGCACGCCAAGTACACTTGCTCCTTCGATGGCAAAACACAGGTGAAGAGACAAGCTGTGTGTGTCAGGCACTGTGGTCCCTGCATGAAAACGGAAGCTGGCAGTGCCTGAACCTGCAACCGCACTTCTGCCATCGCAGTGAAGCCTGTCATCAGAAGTCTGAAGGAATTGAAAGCCCTATAGAAGCTCGGCGATTTAAAACATGGCTAGCCTATAATAAATGGATTAATTTATGTTTAAAAAAGAAAGACACTTTTCCCCTTTCTGTGAGAACTTGTCAATGAAGTTTTATACCCTTTTGAAAAAAGCTGTTTGGATGGCCCTGGCTGGTGGCACAGTGGATAAGGTGCCGGCCTGAGAACCCAAAGGTCGCAGGTTCAATTCCCCAGCCAGGGCTCATAACCAGGTTGCAAACCAGGTCTCCAGCCAGGTCTGTGTCTGGAGGCAGGTGAAAGGCAACCATACATGGATGTCTCTCTCCCTCTCTGCCCCTCTCCCTTCCCCGCTTTCTAAAAATAATAACATCTTAAAAAAAAAAAAAAAAGCTGTTTGGGAACCAGTACTCTGCCTCTTCCCTTTTTGGGGGGATAATGTTATGTAAGAAAGTCATGCTTGGATCTGTGGCAACTCTGACTGAGATTGGAAAATGGCTGAGGGAACAGAAAATTGAAGAGACGTCAATTCATGGCTCTTGATATTGCTGAGCTGCTTAAAAACCCTGGAGCCCTTTGCTTTCAGGCTTGTTAACAAAACAAACATCATGGTTTCACTTCATGGCTTTCTGTTGTGTGCAGCCCAAAGCATTCCTAGCTGACATATCATCCTTCAAGACGAAGCTTTATTTTTGTTAGAGATTTGACTTATTTTTAGAGAGAGCAGAAGGGAGGGAGAAAGAGAGGGAGAGAAACGTCAATCGCTTGCCTCTCATACACGCCTGGACGGAAGACCGAACCTGCAATCCAGGCCTGTGCCCCAACCGGGAATTGAACCGGGAACCTTTCACTTTGCAGGATGACACCCCACCAGCTGAGCCACGACAGTCAGGGCCAGACCCAGCTGTAAATGTTACTTGCTCAGGGAGGCCTTCCTGACCCCCCAGATTAGCACATTCGATAATACTTTCCCTTTAGTAACCCTCATCATAGTTGTAATTATTGGTTGAATGATAGTCCTTCTCTCTGGGCTGGACACCATGCTCTCCAGGAGAGCAGACACCATGGTAAGTATCCCACAGCCCAGCCCAGTGTCAGGCATGGTAGCCGCTAAAGAAACACCCAAGTAAACGAATAAATAAGAGTCAATAGCACAAGTGGAGGGAGAAACTGGATTTAAAAATTAGAGGCTGTGAATTAAAATATGTGCAACTGTGCTTTTTCTAACACATGAAAACTTTTAAGGCTCAAGGAATCACTGAAGAAGGGTTGAATGGCCATGGAGAGAATGGGCGTGTGTTTTATGTAACCTCATAGAAACTGCATGTCTTTCATATGACCTTTTCTTCTTTCGTTTTGATTCAAACTGGCCTCATGCCGCACCCTGACTCACTGACCTCCTTTGCCCGCCTCCTTTCGAAGTTCACTTCCTTAATCTCTAAGCCCTCGGGACAATGAGGTTCTGGTCAGCATCAAACAATTTTAGGAATAAAACCTCAGGTCTATGGGCCCCAGACACAGAATTTCAAAGTAAAGATAACATCCAGGCCTCGGTTGTGTTTCAGCCCCAGGCCCAGAAAAACAGCGAAACCAGAAGAAGCAACGCCATTGCTGACATCAGGGCCAGAAAAGCTGATTCATGGCCCCTCTACCCGATCAATCAGTAGAGACCACAACCTTAACACCCTTAATCACCAAGATTAGTGAGTTTTCCCTTGTATAACCCATTTCTTAGAAGTCACGGGGAGCGAGGTCTTGGAGCATTAGCTCACCTGTGACTAGTGTGGGCCACTTCGCGAAAATAAACCTTTACTTTCTTTGCGACAAGCTCTTGTTCAGGTCTTATTGGGCTCTGATGCACACAGGCAAGTGGACCCCTTTAGTCCAGTAATAGTTCATCTGGTACAACTAAGAGGCACCAAGAAGTGTTAAAGGCCCATGGGGATTAAAAACCATAAATGTGTGTTGGCATAAATCAGCAGAATTATGAGATTTTCTCTAGCACGGTTCCGCTCTCTGGGTGTGAGAGAGAAGTTGGGTAATGAGACCGATTCAGAGACGGGGGCTCTCAGGACAGGTTGCTCTCTCTTCTCTTCTCAGGGGAAGTCCACAAAAGTGGATTATAGAATTTCCTTCCCACTCTCTCCATAAATGAAAGCTTCAGAACTCAAAGGCTGGCCTTGCCTTGCCAGACTGGAGACTCTCCCTTGGCTGGAGCCCTTACCTAAGAAGACTTCTGCCTTCACCCACCCCCTTGCCCTGGGAAGACTTGAGGGGTATCTGTCAACTTCCTAAAGTGTGTACAAATTGTGTGTGTGCATACGCATATACATGTGTGCATTTTTCTGGAGAGATTGTCTACAGCTTCCACCAGATGCTCAAAGGGGTCTGTCATCCAGAATGGCAAGATCCCTTCACTTGGGGCTGGCTGACAGCCCTGCACCCCCGTGGACAGCGCTGGGCTGGCGGGTAGTCACGACCCTGCTCATTGACAGGAGGTGGAGGGACAGAGGCCTCAGCCGTGCCTCTTGGCTCCTCAGTTTTCTCGCTTTTCTAGAAAGGGGGAATAATAACCACAGTTCCTTACTGCAGAGGACTGGTGTAAAGAATAAATGAGTTAATACAAGCAAATGCTTAGGACCATGCCTGGCACTTAGTAAGGTAAGGGCTGATTTTTATCATGACTAATGGTTGGTGATGTGTCAGGAGGTACATTCAAGGAAAGCATAGTAGCAGCTAATGTTATGCAAAGAACACAATCGAGGCATTCTCTGCCCTCTGGTAAATACTTCGTGAGCCTGGGCAAGTTTCTTAACTGCTCTGTGCCTCAATTTTCTCATCTGTAATATGGACATGATAATAGTAACTATCTCAGAGGATTGTTGTATGTGTTCTAGTCAGGGGACAGAGCAGTGACTGGAACTCACTAAGTGCTAATATTATTACCATTATTAGGCAATAATAATAATAGTAACAACCTTTCCAGCTGGTTCCCATGGCCTTCCCTCCCATAGTCACCTTCACACACACTGCCCCACAGTGGCTCTAAGAGGCGAAGAAATGAGACTCAAGGAGCCTAAGGGACTAACCATCAGGCCCCTGCGCCTTTGCCCTTCCTCACACATCCTCTTGCAGGATCTCCCCTTCTTTTCTCCTTTTCTACTTGTGAATTCACGCTGGCCACAAAGCCTTCCTAACGTCCCTAACCCGCGTCCCCGTTCTGACCCAGCTGTGCGGCAGGTGTGCAGCCCTGCAGCGGCGGTAGCCTCACCCCCTGCACCGACCGCAGACTCCCAGCACAGGGCCTGCCCAGTCCTAGCCCTCTTTTTTTTTTTTTAACATTTCTTAATTAAAAAAAATTTTTTTTTCTTAAGAGAGGGGAAGGGAGGCAGAAAGAGAGGGAGAGAAACACCAATGTGAGAGAGAATCATCAATTGGTTGTCTCTCATATGCATCCTGACCGGGGACCAAACCCACAACCCAGGCATTGGGCCCAACCAGGAATCCAACTGGTGGGCCGCCAGCTCTGTGGGACGACGCTCAACCAACTAAGCCACACAGGTCAGGGCCAGTCCTATTCCTCTTACTGTATCTGCCACCATTCTTTGCACAGAGAATGCCTCGTCTGGAGAGCTACTGAATGAAGGAAATTAAATACGGGACACTTCTACTATTGCAAGGCATCCGTATGTTTAAGGGAAGTAAGGAAGAGTCACCCAAGGGCCCCGTTGACTAGGAGACCAAACACACTAGGCCATGTAGAAACTTAGAACTCTGACCCACAGCCTACAGATCCTTGCCCAGGAAACCAGCTCAGGAAGTGAGACTATCTCTAGTAACAATTCAGGAAGCTAAACAATAATCTCTGGAACAATTGGCTCAACACAACCAGGACTTGATTAATAACTGACAGCTTCCCTAATTTTTGTTCCCATTTCAACTCAGAATCAACCAAAGAAAGCCACAGAGGCACCCCCAGCTAGTCCTACAGGACACCAGGATTCTAGCTAGCCAACAGCCTCAGGGGGTGGCCCGTCTGAGGTTCCCCTTTGTCCGCTACAGAGTTTTCCAACTCCTACTGTCAAAACACAAGTGGCAATAATGACTTCCTTACTGTAGCAAGTTGTTTTTTTCTTTTTGTTTGTTTTTTGTTTTTTGTTTTAAGACTGTATTTGCTTATTTTTAGAGAGAAGGGAAGGAGGGAGAAGGAGAGGGAGAGGAACATCAATGTGTGGTTGCCTCTTGAGCTCCCCCAACTGGGGACCTAGCCTGCAATTTAGGCCTGTGCCCTGACTGGGAATCTAACCAGCAACTCTTTGGTTCACAGGCCAGCCCTCAATTCACTGAGCCACACCACTCACGGTTCTAGCAAGTTCTGAATAAATAACCGTTGCTTTTCTCATTTGGTTGATCGTCATTTATTTCCAGAAGACCCAGGCATGAAAAGGCAGTGAGCAGAGACCCAGAAAGTCCTCCATCAGTTTCCTGGTTCCCCTGGGGCGGAGCTCTGAGCCCTCAGTCAACATGGTTGCTGGCCGCTCCACTGGAAATGCTGATCAGACTTTGGACTCAGCTGAGGGAGAGCAGAAGCCAAATTGACTCACATTAAATCCCCCAGGCATGAAATCATAAAAGAGTTTTTGTTAAATACTGATTGGGAGGGAGGAGATCTGGAAAGAGGGTAGGACAGCTGGGACTAGAGAAATGAGGGAAAGGCAGGAACTTGGCCTAGAGGAAGAGCCTGGAGCTGCCTGGGTGGGATGGAGATGAGTTGGAGTTTCTTATCTGAACTGCACCAAGATTCTTCACTCAATCCAGATATTTGCTGAGTGTGTAGTGCTCTAGGAGCTGGAGATGTGACCAGCAAGGCCATCAACATTTGGAGCTCATACCCTGGTGGGGGAAGAGACAGTAAATGACTAAGCCCATAAATTAATTTCAGAAGTGGTAAGTACCCTTAGGAAAGTAAAATAGGATGAAGTGATGGAAGGGTGCTAGGGGACGGGCACAGCACCAGAAAGCATGACACTGAGCTGACACCAGAAGGAAACAGCAATGCAACTATCGGGAGACACAGTTTCCCAGGCAGAGGGAATAGTTTATGCAAAGGCCCTAAGGTGGGACCAGGTTTGACATGTTCAATAAGGATCAGAAAGAAGGCTGGAGTGGCAAAAGCAGTGTGATCGGAGGGTAACAGTGGTGGCATGGGACCAGGACAGACAACGCACGATGGGCCTTCCAGGCCATGTTAACATTTTAGATTTTGCCCTGACCTGGTGGATCGGTTGGTTGGAGCGTCGTCCCGTGCACCAAAGGATTGCAGGTGTGATCCCAGTCAGGCACATACCTGAGTTGTGGGTTTGACCCCTGACAACGTTTCTCTCTCACATCAATGTTCCTTTTCTTTTTCCTCTCTCTCTCTCTCCCCCTTCCTCTCTCTCAAGAACCAATGAACAGTGCTCGCATCGGCAGCACATATACTAAAATTGGAACAATACAGAGAAGATTAGCATGGCTCCTGCACAAGAATGACATGCAAATTCGTGAAGCGTTCCATATTTTTAGAACCCTGAAACACCAATTCATAAGAACCTATGTACACCTATGTTCATAGCAGCACTATTCACAATAGCCAAGTGCTGGAAACAGCCTAAGTGCCCATCAGTGGATGATTGGATCAAAAAACTTTGGTACATTTGCACAATGGAATTCTATATAGCAGAAAGAAAGAAGGAATTTGTACCCTTTGCAACAACATGGATGGAACTGGAGAGTATTATGCTTAGTGAAATAAGCCAGTCAGTGAAGGACAAATATCATATGATCTCACCCATTACAGGACAATAATGAACAAAACTAACAACAAGCAAAACAGAACCAAATATATGAATACAGTGA
>PVIW01015156.1:0-20765 GCA_004026585.1 Noctilio leporinus | reverse complement strand
ACAGCAACATGCAAAAAGATAAAACTAGACCACCAACTTACACCATACACCAAAATAAACTCAAGATGGATAAAGGATTTAAACATAAGCAGTGCCACCATAAAGGTCCTGGAGAAAAATATAGGCAGTAAACTTTTGGATATCCTACGCAAAAATATGTTTACTGATACTTCACCAAGGGCAAAGGACATCAAAGAACGAATCAACAAATGGCACTATATCAAATTGAAAAGTTTCTGTTCAGCTAAAGAAAATATCAGCAAAATTCAAAGGGAACCAACGGTATGGGAAAACATAATTGCCAATGATACCTCAGACAAGGGTCTGTTCTCCAAAATATATAAAGAAATAATACGACTCAACACCAGGGAGACAGACAGCCCATTTAAAAATGGGCAAAGGACCTGAACAGACAACTCACTGAGGAAGATATACAAAGGGCCCAGAGGCATATGAAAGAATGCTCAACATCACTAGTCATCAGAGAGATGCAAATTAAAACTGCATTAAGATACCACCTCACACCTGTCAGAATGGCAAGCATCAGCAAATCAACAAACAACAAGTGTTGGCGAGGATGCGGGGCAATGGGAACCCTCGTACACTGTTGGTGGGAATGTAGGCTGGTGCAGCCACTGTGGAAAACAGTATGGGGTTTCCTTAAAAAACTAAAAATGGAACTGCCTTTTGATCCAGCAATTCCACTACTTGGACTATACCCAAAGAGGCCTGAGACACCAATTCATAAGAACCTATGCACACCTATGTTCATAGCGGCACTATTTACAATAGCCAAGTGCTGGAAACAGCCTAAGCGCCCATCAGTGGATGATTGCATCAAAAAACTTTGGTACATTTACACAATAGAATTCTATATAGCAGCAAGAAAGAAGGAACTCGTACCCCTTGCAACAACATGGATGGAACTGGAGAGTATTATGCTTAGTGAAATAAGCCAGTCAGTGAAGGACAAATATCATATGATCTCACCCATTACAGGACAATAATGAGCGAAACTAACAACAATCAAAACAGAACCAAGTATATGAATACAAGGAATAGGTCTTCAGTGGTCAGGGGGAAAGGGGTTGTGGGGAGGGGGGAGGCAGAGGCAAGAAAGGGGAGCAGCCTAGACAAGAACCTAGTATAAAGGAACCATGGACATGGACAACAGGTGTGATTGACTTTGGGGGGAATGGGTGGGTTGGGGAGGGGGACAGAGGGGAGCAATAAGGGAATGGATGTAATACAACAATAAATTTTTTTTTAATTTTAAAAATTTCAGAAGGTAGCTCCATACAGTTCCTGCTAAACAGATGAGCAATTTATCCATCCAGAATATTAGATATTTAAGAAATATTTTCAACTTTTTACTAAATAAAATATTATCCAAACCTAATTCTTTTTAAAAAATGTTTTTATCGTGAAAGAACCATTTACTAAAACTGTTGTAAAACTCTTGCCTTTGTGAGTTATGAATTCACACTTTCAAACTAAAAGCAACAAAACACACACATGCACACTTCTTTAATGTTCAGTAATGCCAATTCCCATTAGTATTCTAATCAACATATCATGGAAAATTCCAGTTCTGTACTATTGGAGTATTAACTTGAAATTTCAATTGAAAATTCTATACCTTAAAAACATTGCTTAAGGATTTAGTATAATGTAACAGTCCTTAAGGCATCTGTTTCAAAAGTTTGCCCCTACCAACACAACACAGGCCATTATAATCTCTCAGGGCCACACACATGTCAACCTGCCTTTTGCCCTAGTGACTGTGAATGTCTTAGTCCAAATGTCTTAGCAAATAATGTTAGGAACATACTATCTAGTGCCACTTGATATCTCAACTCCTTGGGTCCCATCCCACTTATGACATTGCTATTGAAAAAACAGTAGCCAAATCCAGACTCCTCTTGATGTTTCACATCAAATTAATAACTAATATCACCACCTTTCTGTGTTGCTAAAGATTGGAAGAGCAATTTTATCACATGCTTCAATTGATTAGTGAATAATCAGTAAGTTGTCAGGGTCACTACAAAAGCCATAATGTTGGCTGGTGGCTCAGTGGATAGGCACCAGCCTGCAAACCCAAAGGTCGCTGGTTCGATTCCCTAGCCAGGGGACATTAATGAGGTTGCAAGCCAGGTCTCCAGCCAGGTCTGTAGCCAGAGACAGGTGAAAGGCAACCATACATGATGCCTCTCTCCCTCTCTGACTCTCTCCCTTCCCATCTCTCTAAAAATAATAAATAAAATCTTTTTTTAAAAGTCATAATGTTAACCCAAACTGAGAAGCAAGCTACAGTCATCAGCATGAGTTGTTTATTCATTTATTACCTCTCTTTCACAGCTCCAGAGCAAATATCTGAATATGCTTTATCATTATAACCATTTTAAATATGGGAAGACAGACACCGAAAGTTTAAATGATTTTCCCAAGCTCTCTCAACTAGTATAAGTGATGAGTCCAGAGTTTGAACTCAATGCCTGAGCCCTTAAGCATTAGACATATTGATTTTGCCATCTTAGAGAAAAGTAACAGACCTTCCATTGTTTAAGTAATTGGGGTTAAATTAAAACTTTTGCTTTTGACAACATAGTAATAAAAATGACCACCACCATGACCTGCAAGGGAGGGATTATTGTACCTACACTCAATCCCTTAAAAACAGGACAGATACTAGAAAGGTGTAGAAACCTTTTTATAGCCACCAACAGATATGGGAAATTTGGGGACTGAAGAGTGCCAGTTAATAATTAGTATTTCAATGTACATTAACAGTACATTTCTAACTACTTTTTGAGGGTAATAGAAAATATGATATAGAATTACATAAATAATCATTCTTAGATACTCCTGCCTGATCAGGTTTGGTACTAGTTTGCTTCTGTTCCATGAATAGTTCTTTTTTCTTCCCTTCACATCATATTTATTTTAGAAGTTCACTTTTTCTTTTCTTCTTTTCTGTACTTTTATGAGAAAGTCACTCAGCAAATACTGTGAACTTCCCAGAGAAAATAACAACAAAATTGCTTCATGTATAGAAGTTCTTAGAGTTCAGGACCACAAGGACATTACTTATTAAAGCTAAATCACTCAAAAAGAAAGCCCAAATATAAAAATAAAAAGCCATGTGAAAGAAAATGTTAAACATTTTTAAATTAACTTTCCTCTCTTTCCAAACATGACTTGGAAAAGTGTTGTGCTCATAATTCTTAACCATAAAATCAATATAACAATAAAACAGTAAGATTAGTCAGTAGGATAGAAAATAAAATTTTAAATCAATAAGATCTAGGGAGGTATGTAGCCCCTTCTTCAGAAGGCTGATTTTTTTCTAAATAATTCAACTCAAAGCACCAATCCATAAAAAGAATGCTAAAGGCCCTGGCTAAGTAGCTCAGCTGGTTAGAGCATTGTCCCATACACCAAAAGGTTGCAGGTTTGATTAACAGGCAGGGTACATACCTTGGTTGCATGTTCAATCTCCAACCTAGGAAGGTATAAGAGGCAACCAATCACTCTCTCTCTCTCTCTCTCTCTCTCCCCTTCAAAATTAGTAAACATATCCCTTGAGTAAGGATTTAAAAGAGACAGAATGCTAAAGACTTCCCCAAAAGTTAGTTAAAATCAATGGCTCAATGTAGCTGATTAGTGCATCCATTCCCACATTCCTTCTCCCTTGCCAGTAATCATTTATAACTCAGAAAAGGCTAAATGCTCCACTTGTTTCCTCAGCCTCTTTTTCAGAAGTCTGTTCTGGGATTCTGGAAAATATCCTGTCTTCTTGAGCCAAGCGACAAATGCAGGTGACACTGCTCCTAGCTCACCTCTTCTTGCCTTGAAATGTATACATGATGCCTGGATCTACAGTAGCTACTTTAGGATGATGGGCATGAAGGTGAGGAGGACTGCAGAGCTACTGGCTCAAGCAAAGTTCAGGCTTTAAATGTATGTCAGCAGCCCCCTATCTCCAGACTTCTTGCTTGGTTAAAAAAAAAATAAATCCTTGCTTATTTAAGCCTCTATTGATCAGGTATGCCATTATTGGCAGTAGAAAGCATTAAAAACTAATACAGTTAGTCTCTAAAAGCTGTGCTTTAATGCCTTTAAAGAATAAGGTTAAGTGATCTAATCAGTAATTTTCTTTATACTTTGAAAAAAAATAAATCTCTTCTAAAATTTGAGCACAACAAATATTAGCATAATTTATCACCTTCATTGACTTAAGGGATCTATTTGAAAGTAATTCTATATTTATGAAGAGGGGCGATTGGTTTCATCGACAAGACTAAAAGAACAGGAAGGCCAAAGGCAGCTATGTGTTATATACAAATGGGCAGTACATCTGGAAATGGAAACAAGTTAATGAGCTGGCCTAGTACCTTCTTTACGGATATATTGAAGGGATGTCTACCTCAAGGTAAAACCAGGGAGTTATTCATGGGATGGAGATTCATAAGTGTGATGTGATGTGTGTGTGTGTGTGTGTGTGTGTGTGTGTGTGTGTGGAGGGGGTGTTTATGTTGGGAGTAAGTAGGCTACAGTGAACTCCTTATAACACTCAACTTCAACACACCTGTAATGAAACAATGGCTATATCAGCAACTTATACAAAACTCAAAATAGGTCACAGGCTGGAACATAAAATATAAAACTACAAAATTTTAGGACAAAACACAGGATAAAATATTCAGGATCTAGGGCTAGACAGAGAATTCTTAGACTTACACCAAAAAATACAACCCAAAAAGAGGGAAAATTGATAAACTAAACCTTATTAAAATTATAAACATTTTGTTCTGCAAAAGACAGTTAACTGGATGAAAAGACAAGCTACAGACTGGGAGAAAATATGTGTGAATCACATTTTAGACAAAGAACTAGTATCTGGGATGTATAAATTCTCAAAACTCAACAGTAAAAAAATAATGCAAGTAGAAACAGGCAAAAGATATAAACTGACATTCCACAAAGGTAGATATACAGATGACAAATTAAGCACATGAAAAGATATTCAACTCACCCATCAGAGAAGTGCCAATGAAACCCACAATGAGATATCACTACACACATATCAGACAGCTCAAATAAAAACTAATAACAACAATAAATGCTGTCTAGGATGTGGAGAAACTAGATCACTCATACACTGAGAATGTAAAATGGTATATTCACTCTCAAAAGTGGTTTGGTAGTTTTTCATAAAACTAAACATGCTATTATTATCTGATCTAGCAACTGTATTCTTGGGCATTTATCCCAGAAAATTAACACACATGTCCACGCAAAAATCTGTTCATGAATGTTTGTAGCAGCTCTATTCATAACAGCCAAAAATTGGAAATAAATAACCCAGATGTCCTTCAACAGGAAAATTATTAAAGAAACTGCAACATATATATAGAATACTACTCAGCAATAAAAGTGAATAAAAACTGATAAATACAACTATCAGGATAAATATACAGGGAATTACACCCAATGGAAAAAATAACAAGTTCAAGAGGTGCCTGCTTTATTATTCTATTTATATAACATTTTCAAAGTAATGAAATTTTAGACATAGAGAACGGATTAGTAGTTGCCAAGAGTGAGGTATACTGTAGCCAGATAAAGGTGAGGTTGATGGGGAGAAGGTGGGTAGGGTTATAAAAAGGCAATAAAAAAGGATCCTTTTGATAATGGAACCATTCTGTATCTTTACTATCATGGTGGTCACAGTAACCTATATATGTGATGGAATGTATATACTAAGTATATGCACCTGAGTACAAGTAGAATGGGGAAAGCTGAATAAGATTGGTATATTATATTAATGTCAATATCCTGGTTGTGCTGTTATACTACTATTTTGCAAAATGTTACCAATGGGAAACTGGATAAAGGGTACTCCATATTATCTCTTAATGCATGTGAATTTACAATGACCTCAATAAAAAATTTCAATTAACAATAAAAGGAGAGAAAAGAAGGTCCACTTTCCTTGGTAACTAGGAGAGGCTCCACTCAGGTACATTTATAAAATATTAAGTATGAACATAAACATTGATGAACAATAAATTATTACAAAGTCTCAAAAGAAATGAGATGAGAATAGTTCTATAAATGATAAAACAAACATCTCTTGTTTCAATTACCAAACTCATGTAAAGAAGAAAACACAATCTAAATCAACTGTTAAGGCATATGAATTGATTGTATCACCCCCAACACTCTAGCAGTTGTGGCCGTTCCCTCCTTTGGGATACCAAAAACATAGTTAGGAAAGCAAACAATTTGGTTAGCTTTTAACCGGCCAAGCTGGTTACTTTGTCATAGTGGAGTTTCCAGGTCAAATTTGGGGGTCCTGAGGTCCATTTAATGATGGACCTTCCCTTTGCTTTGGGGAGTTACACACCCACTCATACACATACATACACAGTTGGTTCTCCCCCTTCTACAACTGTAGAAACAGGATAAATTTCTCAGGAAATGGCCAAATAAAAAAATCCCTTTGCACTAGTGTATATCTGGAATTCCATTATTGGAAGACTGGTCTCCTAAGTGGTCCTGCCTGATGAATGCTCAGAGAAAAATATGTTGCCTCCAGAAAGTCAAACTGGATGCCAACAAGGAAAAAAAATCCCTTTACATGACACAACAGGCCCAGAGAAGCTTTGAGTTGCAACTTGTATGATTCATCTTTGGGCTCTCCTAGTTACTTCATCTGAGCCATGTATCCTGAGAGGCTATAACCTATTTAAGCTACAAAAGCAACTGATTTTCTTCCTCTTATATTCACTCTGGCTAAAATAAGAAATACATACATATTTTGTTCCACAGTAGCAATGGAAGACACAAACGAGAAACTAATTCTAGAAATGATTATCCCAAACTGTGCTTATCCCCTCTAGTTTTGAGGCATGACTGCTACAGGTACACAGAGACGGTTGACAGGTACCTATTAAAGGCCTGCCTTGGGTAAGGGAGGGCAACCCAAAGAGCAATCAGTCACGGTTTCTTATTCAGCTGAAGAAAGTCACAGTCACCCACCCACACACACACACACAAAAAGCAAAACACAACATAGGAAATAAGGCAGTAAATGAGTGGTCTGGATAGTATGAGTGTTCAGGGTTATGTGGACAAAGAGATGGCTCCTGCTGAGATGATCGGGGAGAGCTCTAATGAGAGGGGATTAGAGCCAAGTTTCCAGGGTCGACTAGGATCTGGATGGAAAGAGGAAGAGAATGCTACTAGGGAAGGGGGTAAGTAAACCAGTAATTGAGTGGAAATGTACAAAATATATTCAAAGGACAGCCAGTGTGCATGCTGGCTTACCTGGAGTATTAGGTTTGTTTTCCATTATGAAAAAGATTGTTAAGATAGAATGGTACTATTTAAATATTTTTTAAATGATGATGTATCCTGCCCTTCCCTGCCCTATCTGAGCATAGATACAATAGTTGGCACCTGAAGAGGTATTTCTCGCCCAGCACCACCTGGGCCAGGTGGCTGATCACAAACTCTCTGACTTATAGCTGGGTCAGTCGGTCAGCCGCACACAACAGTGTGTAAGCCTGGTGGCTGATCGTGAATCCATTGCTTTGCAACTGAGTCGGTCCTTCTCACTCAACAAAGCCTGGCCTGGCAGCTGTTTACAGACTCTCTGACTTACAGCTGGGTCAGTCAGCCCCGCACAGTGGCGTGCAAGCCAGGTGGCTGATTGTGGATTCATTGGTTCACAACTGAGTTGGTTTGTCCTGCCCACTGGCCTCTGGGCCTGGCAGCTGATCACAGATTCATTCATTACAATTGTACCTGGCTATCTAGCCCAGCAGCTCCTGAGCCTGGTGGCCGAACACAGATTCATTGGATTACAATTGGATCTTGCTGCCTACTTCAGTTGTGCCTGAGCCTGGCAAATGATCACAGATTCATTGATTTACATCTGAATCTGTCCACCGGGCTGCACCTGAGCTGGTGGCGGATCCATTGGATTACAATTGAACCTCTCTGTGTAGCCCAGGAGAGCTTGAGTTTGGTAGCTGACTTACTGATTTACAACTGAATCAGTCTATCACCCCAAGCTGCATCTGAGCCTGGTGGAGGATCACAGACCAATAGGATTACAACTGAGTCAATCCTTCCAGCCTAGCAGTCCCTTAGCCTGGCAGCTGATCATAGTGTGATTGAATTACAACAAAACCTAAAAATAGGGAGAAAAAGAAACAGTTCATCACCAAAAGGAAAGGAGGAATATCCAGAAAGATCACTAAATGAAACAAAGGCAAGCAAACTATCAGATATGGAATTCAAAATAATGATGATAGAGAAGCTGCATGAGCTCAGCCAGCTCAAAGAAAACTACAAACAACTCCAGGAGACATACAAACAACTCCAGGGGAATTAGGACGAACTCCAGGTAAGCTACAAGGAACTTACTGAGAACTACACCAGTATTCAAAAGGATGTAGAAACTATCAGTAAGAGCCAGAAGGAAATGAAGAATACAATTTCTGAATTGAAGAATACAGGAGAAGGAATCAACAGCAGGCTAGAGAAAGCAGAGGATTGGATCACTGAGCTGGAGGGAAATGTAGAACAGTATTCCAAGACAGTGCAACAGAATGAAAAAAGGCTGAACAAGAATGAAGAAGTTTCAAGAGAGCTGCAGGACAACATGAAACACAATAATATCCATATCACAGGGATACCAGAAGGAGAAGAGAAGCAAGAAATGGAAAAGCTGTTCAAAAAAGGAATGAGAGAAAACTTCCCTAACATGATGAGTGAAAACATCACTCAAGTTCAGGAAGCACAGAGGGTACCAATGAGAATGAATTCAAGCAGACCCACTACAAGACACATAATTAAAATGGCAAATTACAAAGATAAAGAGAGAATCCTAAAAGCATCAAGAGAGAAATGACAAATAACATATGAGGGGGCTCCAATAAGGTTATCAAATGATTATTCAACAGAAACAATACAAACAAGAAAGGAATGGCAAAAAAATATTCCAAATAATGGGAAACAAAGCCCTGCAACCAAAAATGCTCTACCCAGCAAGGCTCTCATTCAAAATGGAAGGAGAAATAAAGAGTTTCCCAGACAAAATAAGACTAAAAGATTACATGTATAGCAAACCAGCATTGCAAGAAATGCTTTTTAAAAATGAAGAAACAGAGAGAGACAGAGAGGAACACAGGTACAAAGTGGGGATGGCAATAAATAAGTATCAATCAATAACAACCTTAAATGTAAATGGAGTAAATGCACCAATCAAAAGATATAGGGTAGCTGAATAAATAAGAAAACATGACCCACATATATGCTGTCTTCAAGAGACCCACCTCAGGGGGGAATGGGTGAGTGGGGAGGGGGAAAAGAGGGGAGCAAAAAGGGGATGGATGTAATACAACAACAATAAAATTTTAAAATAAAAAATAAAAATGAATTAAAAAATTATTTTAATAAAATAAAATAAATTTTTTTAAAAAAAAGAGACCCATCTCAGAACAAAAGATCGACACAGATTGAAAGTGAAGGGATGGAAAAATATATATCAAGTAAATGGACACACAAAAAAAGCTGGAGTAGCAATACTTATTTCAGACAAAATAGATTTTATGATGAAGGACATAAAAAGAGACAAAGAAGGATATTTCATAATACTTAAGGAAACAATCCATCAAGAATAACACTGGTAAACATATACACACCCAACATAGGAGCTCCCAAATATATAAGGAAAATCTTGGAAGACTTTAAGAAAGACATAGACAGCAACACACTAATAGTAGGGGATTTTAATACCCCATTATCAACAATGGACAGATCTTCCAAACAAAAATCACCAAGGATATTGTCGCATTGAACAACACTCTAGAGGAAATGGACCTAACTGATGTATACAGAGTCTTTTACCCCAAAGAAGCAAATTACACATTCTTTTCAAATGGACATGGATCATTCTCTAAGATAGGTCACATGGTAGGTCACAAGACAAGCCTCTACAAATACATGAAAATTGAAATTATGCTAAGCAACTTCTCAGATCACAATGGATTGAAATTAGAAACCAATATTAAGGGAAAAAAACAATAACACGCTAACTCATGGAGACTGAATAAGATGCTTTTAAGTAATGAATGGGTACACAATGAGATCAAAGATGAAATCAAAAAGTTTCTGGAAACAAATGACAATGAATACACAACAGCCGAAAACCTATGGGACATAGCAAAGGCAGTCCTCAGAGGGAAATTCATAGTAATACAGGCCTACCTTAAAAGGACAGAAGAAGCTTAAACAAGCAACCTAACCATAAAGTTGCAAGAACTGGAGGAGCAACAACAAACAAAGCCCAAAGTAGAATGAAGGAAATCATCAAGATCAGAGCAGAACTAAATAACTTAGAGACTCAAACTATAATTTGAAAAATCAATAAGTCCAAGAGCTGGTTCTTTGAAAATATAAACAAAATTGACAAGCCTTTAACCAGACTCATCAAGAAAAAGAGAGAGAGGACCCAACTAAACACAATCAAAAATGACAGAGGAGAAATTACAACTGATACTTCAGAAATACAAAAGATTGTAAGAAATTATGACAAATAAGTATATGACAAGAAATATGACAACCTGGGTGAAATGGACACATTTCTGGAAATGTATAATCTACCAAAACTGAACCCAGAAGAAGCAGAAAGCCTCAATAGGCCAATAACAACTAGTGAAATTGAAGAGTAATCCAAAATCTCCCAAAGCACTAGAGCCCCGGACCAGATGCATACATAGGTGAATTCTACCAAACATTTAAAAGAGAACTAACTCCTATCCTTCTCAACCTATTCCAAAAAATCCAAGAAGAGGGAAGACTCCCAAACTCTTTTTATGAGGCCAGTATTATTCTAATTCCAAAACCAGGTCAAGACACAACTAAGAAAGAAAACTACAGGCCAATATCTATGAATGAACATAGATGCTAAGATCCTCAACAAAATATTGGCCAACCAGATCCAGCAATACACTAAAAAGATCATACACCATGATCAAGTGGGTTTCATCCAAGGTATGCAAGGATGGTACAACATTCACAAATCAATAAATGTAACACAACACATCAACAAAATGAAAGACAAAAACCATATGATTGTATCAATAGATGCTGAAAAAGCATTTGATAAAGTACAGCAACCATTTAGGATGAAAACATTGAGCAAAATGGGAATAGAGGGAGCATACCTCAACATCATAAAGGCGATTTATGAGAAACCTGAAGCCTACATCATACTAAATGGGCAACAACTAAAAGCTTTCCACCTAAGATCAGGAACAAGATAAGACTGTCCACTTTCTCCACTTCTGTTCAACATCCCCTTGGAAGTTCTAGCCATAACTATCAGGGCAGAAAGGAATCAAAGGTATCCAAATTGGAAAGGAGGAAGTCAAACTGTCATTATTTACAGATGACATGATAGTGCATATACAAAACCTGATAGACACCACCAAAAACGTACTCGACCTAATAAGCAAATTTAGCAAAATAGCTGGACATAATGTCAAATTTCAGGAATCAAAAGCATTTTTGTGTACCAATAATGAAACATCAGAGATAGAAGCTAGAAAAAAGTCCCATTTACCATAGCAAGAAGAAAGATAAAGTACTTAGGAATCAACTTAACCAAGGAAGTAAGAGACCTGTACTCAGAAAACTACAGAACAATGAAGAAAAAAATTAAAGAAGGCACAAAGAAATGAAAGCATATACCATGTTCATGATGGGAAGAATGAACATCATTAAAATGTCCATACTACCCAAAGCAATCTACATATTCAATGCAATCCCAAGTAAAATACCAATGATAAACTTCACAAAGATAGAAAAAATACTTCAAAAATTTATATGGAGCCAAGAACACCCACAAATAGCCACAGCAATCTTGAGAAAGAAGAACAAGGTAGGAGGAATCATAATACCAGACATAAAACTATACTACAAGGCTACTGTAATCAAAACAGTCTGGTAGTGGCATAAAAATAGACATATAGGTCAATGGAACAGAATAGAGAGCCCAGAAATTAACCCAGGACTCTATGGTCAATTAATATTTGACAGAGGGAAGGAACATAAAATGGAGTAAAAACAGTCTCTTCAACAAATGGTGTTGGGAGAACCAAACAGCAACATGCAAAAAGATAAAACTAGATCACCAACTTACATCATACACCAGAAAAAACTCAAGATGGATAAAGGATTTAAACATAAGCAGTGCCACCATAAAGGTCCTGGAGAAAAATATAGGCATATTTTTGTTTGTTTGCTTGTTTTGTCTGACTGGCATGATCAGGCTCAAATATAGAGATGTGAATATTTGGATATCCTACACAGAAATATGTTTACTGATACTTCTCCAAGGGCAAAGGAAATCAAAGAACGAATCAACAAATGGGACTATATCAAATTGAAAAGTTTCTATTCAACTAAAGAAAGCACCAGCAAAATTCAAAGGGAACCAACTGTATGGGAAAACATGTTTGCCAATGATACCTCAGATAAGGGTTTCATATCCAAAATATATAAAGAACTTATGGGACTCAACACCAGGGAGACAGACAGCCCAATTTAAAAATGGGCAAAGGATCTGAACAGACAACTCTCTGAAGAAGACATACAAAGGGCCCAGAGGCATATGAAAGAATGCTCAACATCAGTAGCCATCAGAGAGATCCAAATTAAAACCACAATAAGATACCACTTCACACCTGTCAGAATGGCTATCATCAACAAATCAACAAACAAGTGTTGGCAAGGAAGTGGGTCAAAGGGAACCCTCATGCACTGTTGGTGGGAATGCAGCCTGCTTCAGCCACTATGGAAAACAGTACGGAGTTTTTTTAAAAATCTAAAAATGGAACTGCCTTTTGATCCAGCAATTCCACTACTAGGACTATACCTGAAGAACCCTGAAACACCAATTCATAAGAACCTACATACCCCTATGTTCATAGCAGCGCTATTTACAATAGCCAAGTGCTGGAAGCTGGAAACAGACTAAGTGCTCATCAGTGGATGCTTGGATCAGAAAACTCTGGTACATTTACACAATGGAATACTACACAGCAGAAAGAAGGAAGGAACTCCTTTGCAACAACATAGATGGAACTGGAAAGTATTATGCTTAGTGAATAAGCCAGTCAGTGAAAGGCAAATACCATATGATCTCACCCATTTCAGGACAATAATGAACAAAACAAACAAGCAAAATAGAACCAGATACATGAATACAATGAATAGACCTTCAGTGGGCAATGGGGAGGGGGGAGGAGGCCAAGAAAGGGAGCAGTTTAATCAAGGAACTAGCATGGAAGAACCATGGACATGGGCCACAAGTGAGATTGACTTTGTAGGGGGAGTGGGTGGGTGCAGAAGTGGACAGAGGGAGGTAAAAAGGGGATGGATATAATAAAACAATAAAATTACAGTTAATAATTAATTAATTAAAATAAAATGATGATGTACTCATGTGGCACTGGTATAATTTAAAAAACACATATTGGCACTGGCCTGCAAACCCAAAGGTCACTGGTTCAATTCCCAGTCAGGGCATATAACCAGGTTGCAAGTCAGGCCTCTAGCCAGGTCTGTAGCTGAAGGCAGGTGAAAAGCAACCATATAATGATGTTTCTCTCCCTTTCTTCCTCCCTCCCTGCCCTTCTCTCTGAAAAATAATGAATAAAATCATTTTTTAATAAAGGCTATGCTATTTTAAAAACACACAGACAAAAAGTTTTTAAAGAAAGAAATATAACGGCTCCAGGGAGCCTCTAGACTCACAGGTATTGAGTCTGTGGTGGTTGGTGTGGCAAAGTTGGCCCAACAGGCATTATTTACTTTTTTCTCTTTCCCAGCTCCAAAAATAGTGAAAAATCAAGTTCCCAATGCCCCTTGTAGCAAAGGATAGACACGTGACTCAATTTAGACAATAAGATGGAAGGGTAATAATTAAGGGGGCTAGGAAACACTTTGTTTCGTGATATGAGAGCCTTTTTTCACTCCCTTTCCTTCCTGCTTATCTTTAACATGGTCATGAAAAGTTGTAATATCTGGAACTGAGGTAACCATCTCTCAACCATGAGGGCACAAATCTAAGAAAAAAAACAATCCTGTTCTGACGAAGGCAGAATTAAGAGATAAAAAGAGTCTGAGTCTTTCACGACATTCATGAGCCACTGTCTAAACCTGACACTGCCACATCTCTATATTTGAGCCTGATCATGCCAGTCAGAAAAAACAAGCAAACAAACAAACAAAAAAAAACATTTAATTTTTTTTAAGATTTTATTATTTTTTGAGAGAGGGGAAGGGAGGGAAGCAGAGAGGGAGAGAGACATCAATGTATGATTGCCTTTCACCTGCCTCCAGCTACGGACCTGGCTGGAGACCTGGCTTGCAACCTGGTTATGTGCCGTGACTGGGAATTGAACCAGTGACCCTTGGGTTCACAGGCCAGTCCGTACCCACTGAGCTACCAGTCAGGGCCAAAAACCTTAACTTTTAAGTCCCAGATAAAATTCTGCCTTAGGCTATATTGTTTTCATGTTACTTTGTCATATGGTTTCATAGCTTTACTTATGCAACTTGTCAATGTATTTTTATGTTGTAAGCAGCATTAATTTAAATGAATTTAGAACTTTTATTTAAATTAATTCAACTGAGCCTACTTTTTGAAAAAGTAATCCACCTGGGCTAAAACAGTTATCCAACAGGAAATATTATGCTGCCCTAACAATTTTATAAATGCGTAAAAAGAAAAGAAAGGTAAGGTAAGCTTGCTTAACTAGTTGTTTGTTTCTACAGAAAATCTGGCTAAATGTCATTTTCAGTTTCAAATAGGGGAGAAAATTACTCTTGCTTGCATGATATACCACATCTCATACTTAATAGCACACTTTAATAGAAGAAACTATAAGAGGATTCTTAGGCTTTCTCAGATAAGGGGGCAAGAGGCAAAATCAAGTAGGAAATTTTACCATTCAGAAAACATACCCTAAAGTTTCCTCTGCTAGACTATCACTTCCATTAGAGTTGATATCCATTGTAGCAAAGGGAAACCATACATAGTAAGGAATAAGTTGGCCAAAATCAACAAATCCACTGAACACTATTACTCTTTACTCAAAAGAGATATCATTATTGAATCATTACATCTACAATTCATGGATCATACTAACATATCATGCATTGTAGAAATCATTTTTATACACAGGGGCTCCCCAAGACCTGAAAATCATTTCAAAGTTTCCTCTAGGGTAAAAATATTAAGAATTTGGGGTGATGAAAATGTCTTGGAAATAGTTTGAGATGATAGTTGTAAAACACTGTGAATATACTAAAGACCACTGGAGTGTACACTTTTAAATGATTAATGGTGAATAGGATCTGTTGAAGCACCCTAAAGGGTGAGAGCTTGATCTGGTCTTTAAGGAAGTTAAAGCTCTGAATTTAAAACAGAGGCAAGAGTTGGTGAGATGGCTGCAATGAGAGTTGTTTTCAAATGCAAACTACAACCACAATAGTAAACTGATCTTAGTGCAACCCAGTTCACAACACATGTGACAGAAACAAAAATTCATGAAATAAAGCACAATACACTGTAATTTTTTATTCTATTGTACTTTGAAATTTTGTCATGATTCATTAAATGGCTTTCACAAAGTGAGTGGCAAATTCTAACGACCTCAGCTGTCAGATTAAGGTGTTTGGACCTGATACAGTTATTTTAAAGCAATGTAATTGACCACTAAGAATTTAATCGGGAATCTGTAAGTAGAATTTTAGATTAGGAAAACCCTCCACCTTGTGAATAAAGTGACTATTTTATTATTACATTTGTCACTGAGCTAAATTTATTTTATTTTTTTAAAGATTTTATTTATTATTTCCAGAGGGAGGGGAAGGGAGAGAAACAGAGAGGGAGAAAAACATCAATGTATGGTTGCCTTTCACCTGCTTCCAGCTACAGACCTGGCTTGCAACCTGGTTATGTGCCCTGGCTGGGAATTGAACTAGCTACCTTTGAGTTCACAGGCCAGTGCCTTATCCACTGAGCCACCAGCCAGGGCTAGATTTAAATTAACTTAACCTAACATTACATAATGAAGTCAATATGTGTATTATGTATTACTGCTAGTGCTTTTCTCTTTCAGGTATTTATCATTTAAATCACTGGAAACTTTCCTAGAGAACAATTTCCCCTATATACTGATATGTAGGCTTATATAAGTTTAGATAAAAATACATTTCAAGGTATTGCCTGTCACTTCTTGTAAGAGACAGAGATTCTGAATTTCTTATTTCACTGTTGTGAATTCAAATATTTATTCCTTCTTAAGGAAACAGTTGCTGCACTATAAATTAGATGGTGCACTATTTACGACAATCTCTTCAAAGATAGTGGCAAAGTAGCTTCATAAAAAGCAGAAAGTATTCTGCTTATTAATCATTAGAGGCTTTCAGAATCAGCTATACAACCACCTGTCCAAAATTATGGAAAAAGAATGATCAACTTTAGCTAGAAATGTCCCTTTTAACTTTATTATCCTCTCATGTTTGACAATATGCCTGAGAGTCTCTTAACTCAATACAATACAACATGTAAATTGTTGAAAAAAGATACTGTGTGTCTGGAATTTAACTGTGATCTTTCTCAAACATTTTCAATTAATTCACATTAAATTTAATGTCATCAGTGATACAAATGTGTATATTTTAGAAAGCACAACACCTTTTGTATTTCAGAGATAAAAGTACAGGTTGTACCTCAGCTAACTGTGGACAGAAACCAGCAGCTAATTATGAGGGGCAGGCTTCTTTGTAATTTCTGAGAAAAAAAGCAGTAAAAGTTAGTTTGTGTTATAATTTTAAACATAAACAGCCAGTGATTATACTATCTCCAGGTGCCAAGGTTTTTGATTTGATAATTTAATTCAGCAAGCAAGGCTCTATGGTTGAGGCAGGGGAGGGAGAAGAGGGGTAAAAAGCCCAGATTTGGCTTTACTGACTTTCTTACCAGTCTATGCTACAGTACATGCAATCTTTTGTCCATGTACAAGTTTTAAAAATAATCTTAATTTTGTAGCACATTTAGTCCCAAGACAAGTACAACAATTTTTTAAATGCAGCCACCTGACTTGAGCACATACTAAGTCCCATGTCACCAAACTGAAAGTTAGTTTTAGTTCTACCAAAAGTAGAATCTTAAACTAGCTGAGCATGCATACCTTGATCAGTATTAGTTAGATAACCTGCCTGATAAACATGTGCCATCCCCTATAAAGAAAGTAATATTCAATTACTTGATTGGATTGCAATATCCAATCAGCTTACAACTTCCTGGTTTCTACTCCCTCTGCCTACGAAAATCTGTTGTCTTACATATCTCTTCAGAGCTCCTTTCAATTTGCTAGATCAGATGCTGCCCCATTCTTGGATCACTGAATAAAGCCAACAATATTATTAACAAATGGTTCTGTGTCAACTGAATATCCAGGTGGGAAAAAATACAACCTGACCCTTACATCTTTTCATACACATGCACACAAATTTATTATAGTTAGATTTATAGGGCTAAACATTAAAGGTAAAAACAAGATTTCCAGAAGATAACACAGAAAAATATCATCATGACCTTGGTATAAGAAACTATTTCTTAAATAGAAAACAGAAAGCACTAATTTGAAGGAAAAATTATTCATCAAAAACACCATCTGGAGGAGGAAAGATGGCGACAGAGTAGAGAGCAGTGCTGATGGCTTTCTTGAGTACCAGAGCAGCTGGAGGACAGAATAGGGAACAAGAGATGTCTGCAGGTCCCTAAGAATTGGAGCAAAGAAGCTGAAAAACAGTGTAGGAGAAAAGATAGAAGGAGTGTCTCGAAATCAGCCAACTGGAAGGAAAGGGGCAACATATACAACCAATCCAGAATACAACCAGACAGCACAAGTTAACAACATAAAGGCTACTCCAAAAGCAACAAGTGCAGAAAATTTAGGAGACGGCAACACTGAACTCCACAAATCTCCTAACACAGAAGGGTGCTCAACAAAGTTAAGGAAGCAAAGCAGATTAATCCAAGAAAAAAAAAAAAAAAAAAGCAACAACACACACCCAAAATAGGGGAAAAAAGAATCAGTCCATCACCAAAAGGAAAGGAAGAATACCCAGAAAGACCACCAAATGAAACAGAGGCAAACAAACTATCAGATATGGAATTCAAAAGAATGATGATAGAGAAGCTCAATGAGCTCAGCCAGCTCAAAGAAAACTATAAACAACTCCAGGGAAGTTATAAGGAACTTACTAAGACCTACACCAGCATCAAAAAGGACTTAGAAGGCCCTGGCTGGTAGCACAGTGGATAAGGCGCCAGCCTGTGAACCCAAAAGTCCCAGGTTCGATTCCCCAGCCAGGGCACATAACAAGGTTGCAAACCAGGTCTCCAGTCAAGTCTGTGGCTGGAGGCAAGTGAAAAGCAACCATACATTGATGTCTCTCTCCCTCTCTGCCTCTCTCCCTTCCCCTCTTTCTAAAAATAAATAAAAATTTAAAAAAAAAAAAGAGGAGGCAGAGGCAAAGAAGGGGAGCAGCTTAGACAAGAACCTAGTATAAAGGAACCATGGACATGGACAACAGGTGGGATTGACTTTGGGGGGAAAGGATGGGTGGGGAGGGGGACAGAGGGGAGCAAAAAAGGGATGGATGTAATACAACAACAATAAAATTAAAAGAAAAAAAAAGACTTAGAAACTATCACTAAGAGCCAGGAGGAAATGAAAAATACAATTTCTGAATTGAAGAATACAGTAGAAGGAATCAACAGTAGGCTAGAGGAAGCAGAGGATCAAATCAGCAAGTTGGAGGACAATGGAGATAAATACTCCAAGACAGTGCAAGAGAATGAAAAAATGTTGAACAAGAATGAAGAGGTTTTAAGAGAACTACAGGACAACATGAAACCTAATAACATCCATATCATAGAGATATCAGAAGAAGAGAAACAAGGAATGGAAAACCTGATAAAAAAAAAAAAAGTAATGATAGAAAATTACCCTAACATGATGAGTGAAAACATTAATCAAGTTCAGGAAGCACAGAGGGTCCCAATGAGGATCAACCCAAACAGACCAACACCAACGCACATTATTATTAAAATGGCTAATTTCAAAGACAAAGAGAGAATCCTAAAAACATCAAGAGAGAAAAGACAAATAACATACAAAAGGGCTCCAATAAGGCTATCAAATGATTATTCAACAGAAACAATTCAAAGCCAGAAAGGAATGGCAAAAAGTATTTCAAGTCATGGTAAACAAAGGCCTGCAACCAAGAATACTCTACCCAGCAAGGCTCTCATTCAAGATAGAAGGAGAAATAAGGAGCTTCCCAGACAAAAACAAAGACTTAAAGAATACATCTCTACCAAACCAGCATTGGAAGAAATGCTAAAGGGTCTGCTATAAAAATAAGTAAACAAATAAAATGAAGAAACAGAGAAAGCCAAAGAGGAATACAGACACAAAGGGAGAAAATGGCAATGAATAAGTATCAATCAATAATAACCTTAAATGTAAATGGATTAAATGCACCAATCAAAAGACATAGGGTAGCCGAATGGATAAGACAACATGACACAGATATATGCTGTCTTCCAGAGACCAACCTCAGAACAAAAGATTGACACAGATTGAGAGTGAAGGGATGGAAAAATATATATCAAGCAAGTGGACATGAAAAAAAAAGCTGGAGTAGCAATGCTAATTTCAGAAAAAAATAGATTTTACAATGAAGGCCATAAAAAGGGACAAAGATGGACATTTCATAATACTTAAGGGAACAATCCATCAAGAAGAAATAACTCTGATAAAAATACGCATCCAAAATAGGAGCTCCAAAATATATAAGGAAAATCTTGGAAGACTTTAAGAAAGACATAGACAACAACACACTAATAGTAGGAAATTTTAATACCCCACTATCAAAAATGGACAGATCTTCCAAACAAAAAATCCCCAGAGATGTTGTGGCATTGAACAGCACTCTAGAGGAAATGGACCTAACTGATGTATACAGAGTTTTTTACCCCAAAGAAGCAAAATACACATTCTTTTCAAATGCACATGGATCATTCTCCAAGATAGACCACATGGTATGTCACAGACAAGCCTACACAAATACAGGAAAATTGAAATCATACAAAGTATCTTCTCAGATCACAATGGCTTGAACCTAGAAACCAGTCTCAAGGGGAAAAAACAAAAATTCTCTAACTCATGGAGACTGAATAACATGCTTTTAAGCAATGAAGGGGTCAACAATGAGACCAAAGATGAAATCAAAAAGTTCCTGGAAACAAAGGACAATGAAAACACAACAGCCCAAAACCTATGGGATACAGCAAAGGCAGTTCTCAGGGGGAAATTGATAGCAATACAGGCCTTCCAAAAAAGGTTACAAGAAGTTTATAAACATGACCTAACCACAAAGCAGCAAGAACCAGAGGAGCAACAACAAAGCCCAGAGCAAGTAGAAGGAAGGAAATCATCAAGATCAGAGCAGAACTAAATAACGCAGAGATTCAAACTACAATTGGAAGAATCAACAGGTCCAGGAGCTGGTTCTTTGAAAAAATAAACAAAATTGACAAGCCCTTATCCAGACTCATCAAGAAAAAGAGAGAGAGGACCCAAATAAACAGAATCAGAACT
>PVIW01015155.1:0-20768 GCA_004026585.1 Noctilio leporinus | reverse complement strand
AAGACACAAATAAATGGAAGCATATACCATGTTCGTGGATGGGAAGAATTAACATCATTAAAATGTCCATACTACCCAAAGCAATCTACAGATTCAATGCAATCCCAATTAAAATACCAATGACAGACTTCACAGAAATAGAAAAAATACTTCAAAAATTTATATGGAGCCAAAAACACCCACAAATAGCCACCACAATTTTGAGAAAGAAGAACAAGGTAGGAGGAATCACAATACCGACTTCAAACAATACTACAAGGCTACTGTCATCAAAACAGCATGGTACTGGCGTAAGAGTAGACATATAGATCAATGGAACAGAATAGAGAGCCCAGAAATTAACCCAGTACTCTATGGTCAACTCATATTTGACAAATGGGGAAGGAACATCCAATGGAGTAAAAACAGTCTCTTCAACAAATGGTGTTGGTAGACCTGGACAGCAACATGCAAAAAGATAAAACTAGACCACCAACTTACACCATACACCAAAATAAACTCAAGATGGATAAAGGATTTAAACATAAGCAGTGCCACCATAAAGGTCCTGGAGAAAAATATGGGCAGTAAACTTTCAGATATCCTACGCAAAAATATGTTTATTGATACTTCACCAAGGGCAAAGGAAATCAAAGAACGAATCAACAAATGGGACTTTATCAAATTGAAAAGTTTCTGTTCAGCTCAAGAAAATATCAGCAAAATTCAAAGGGAACCAACTGTATGGGAAAACATAATTGCCAAGGATACCTCAGAGAAGGGTCTGATCTCCAAAATATGCAAAGAACTAATGTGACTCAACACCAGGGAGACAGACAGCCCAATTAAAACATGGGCAAAGGACCTGAACAGACAACTCACTGAGGAAGATATACAAAGAGCCCAGAGGCATATGAAGGAATGATCAACATCGCTAGTCATCAGAGAGATGCAAATTAAAACTGCATTAAGATACCACTTCACACATGTCAGAATGGCAATCATCAGCAAATCAACAAACAAGAAGTGTTGGCGAGGATGCGGGGCAAAGGGAACCCTCATACACTGTTGGTGGGAATGCAGGCTGGTTCAGCCACCGTGGAAAACAGTATGGGGTTTCCTTAAAAAACTAAAAGTGGAACTTCCTTTTGATCCAGCAATTCCACTACTTGGACTATACCCAAATAATCCTGAGATATCAATTCATAAGAACCTATGCACACCTATGTTCATAGCGGCACTATTTACAATAGCCAGGTGCTGGAAACAGCCTAAGTGCCCATCGGTGGATGATTGGATCAAAAAACTCTGGTACATTTACACAATGGAATTCTATATGGCAGAAAGAAAAAAGGAACTTGTACCCTTTGCAACAACATGGATGGAACTGGAGAGTATTATGCTTAGTGAAATAAGCCAGTCAGTGAAGGACAGGTATCATATGATCTCACCCATTACGGGACAATAATGAGCAAAACTAACAACAAGCAAAACAGAACCACATGTATGAATACAAGGAATACGCCTGTAGTGGTCAGGGGAAAAGGGGTTGGGGGAGGGGGGAGTCAGAGGCAAAGAAGGGGAGCAGCTTAGACAAGAACCTAGTATAAAGGAAGCATGGACATGGACAACAAGTGGGATTGACTTTGGGGGAAAAGTGTGGGTGGGGAGGGGGACAGAGGGGAGCAAAAAAGGGATGGATGTAATACAACAATAAAATTTAAAAAAAATAAAAGAATCAGTCCATCACCAAAATGAAAGGAAGAATCATTACTTTTTTTTAACAGGTTTTTCACTCCTTATTTCTCTTCTCCTTGTATCCCTGTGATACAGATATTATTGCCTTTCATGTTGTCCCGCAGCTCTCTTAAAACCTCTTCATTCTTGTTCAGCCTTTTTTTCATTCTCTTGCACTGTAGTCGAATATTTCTTTAGGTTGTTGCCCAGCTGGCTGATCTGATCCTCTGCTTCCTCTAATCTGCTGTTGATTCCTTATACTGTATTCTTCAATTCAGAAATTGTATTCTCCATTTCCTCCTTGCTCTTACTGACAGTTTCTACATCTTTTTGAATGCTGGTGTAGTTTACAATAGGTTCCTTGTAGCTCCCCTGGAGTTCTTTGTAGTTCCCCTGGAGTTGTTTGTAGTTTTTTTTTGAGCTGGCTGAGCTCATTGCGCTTCTCTATCATGATTATTTTGAATTCTATATCTGATAGTTTGCTTTCCTTTGTTTTATTTAGTGTTCTTTCAGGGGATTCCTCCTTTCCTTTTGGTGATGGACTGTTTCTTTTTCTCCCCATTTTCAGGTTTCATTGTAACTCAATCAGACTGTGATAAGCTGCCAGGCTAAGGAACTTCTATGCTGGAAGAACTGATTTAGTTGTATTACTATTGGTCTATGTTCCACCACCAGGCTGAGGTGTAGCTTGGGGTGACATACCTATTCAGTTGTAAATCAGTAAATCAGCTACCAAACTCAGTGTCTGCTTGGCTAGACAGAGATGTTCTATTGTAATCCAATGGATCAGCTGCTAGCCCAGATGCAGCCTGGTGGGACAGACTCAGATATAAATCAATGAATCTGTGATCAGTTGACAGGCTCAGGCATCACTCGGCTAGGTAGCAAGATTCAATTGTAATCCAATCAATTTGTGATTAGCCAACAGGCTCAGGGGGTGCTCAGTTTGACTAAAAGATTCTATTGTAATCCAATGAATCTGTGATCAGCTCCCAGGCTAAGGGCCCACTGGGCTATACTGAGAGATTCAATTGTAATCCCATGCGTTTTTTATCAGTCGGCAGACCCAGGGGCCAATTGATGGAACAAACTGACTCAGCTGTGAACCAATGAATCCATAATCAGCCACCAATCTCACTTGCCACTGTTTGGGGGCTGACTATCTGACTCAGCTGTAAGTCAGAGAGTTTATAATCAGCCACCAGGTCCAGACACTGCTGGGCAAGAATTACCTCTTCAGATGCTAACTATTGTATCTATCTATGCTCAGGTAGGGTAAGGCAGAGGAGGTTTAGTGAGATGTAAGTGAAAAAATTGTGATCAGGTGCCAGGCTCAGGCACGGCTGTGTCTGGCAGATTGCTTCCAGTGGGTGTGTCTATGAGGACTCCCTCCTTATTGTAGTGTAGTGTAATCCACAAGAGGTGTGGGCGGTAAGTCAGCATAGGGATTCCCACAGCTGCTTTCCCACCTCTCTCCTCCAAGCCACCACCACAAACTCTACCCACATGTCTCCAGTCCATTCTGCCCTCCATTGGAATCCAGGGTAAGTGGGTGCCAATGTATTTTTATTGTAGTCACCCTAGTAGTTCTCTGTCTCCAACGCTCTCTTAGGCTAGTAAACTCCACAGCTTTCCGCCCTTCTGTTGTGTTGCTGTAGCTGGGAAACCAGCTAGGGGACCATAAACCACTCTTCTCAGGTGGAGGCCTCGGCTTTGTCCCTTTAGCTGCTGCCTCCAGTGGGGGCCCTGCCAGCCCTCTTGTGTTTCCAAGATTCCTACCAGTCAAGTTGTGATGAAGTGTCGTCTTCTGTTTTGTCTGTGGTTATAGGACCTCTTTCCAGCTGGTGTTCTGTTGGTAATTCCAGCTGACTTTTTCTCCATAAAATAATTCCAGATGTGACCTGGGAGGAGGTTGGTGTAGTTCCACTTACTCCTCTGCCATCTTGCCAGAACTCCTTTTTTAAAAAATTTTAGTGCACATTGATATGGCAACTGTCACAATAAAATCTAAAAAACTTTTTAATAAAGTTATAGACAACTAAGTGCTACTAGAGTGGTCAATTAAAATAAATAAATAAATAAACCTTTTGGCCAACCAAATATTTGTTTAGGATTTTTGTATCAGTGTTTATGAGAAAAATTGGTTTATAGCTTTTGTGTGTATTATCTTTGTCAGGTTTTTGTGTCACATTTATGCTGGCCCCATAAAATGTGTTAGAAAGTATTGCTTTTTTCCTTTTTTTTTTTTTTTTCATTTCTTTTTGGAAGTGTTTGGGGAAGATAGGTATCAAATCATCTTTAAATATTTAGTAGAATTAATTAATGAAGCCATCAGGTCCTGGACCTTTTAAAGAGATTTTTGATCATTATTTATATTCCCTCACCATTTATCTATTTATTCATAGTTCCTTTTCTTCATCATCCAGTCTAGGAAGTTTATGTATTTTGAGAACTTACCCATTTCTTATAGGTTATTGAATTGGTATGCTAGCTAGTATGATTCTTTCAATACAGTCAAACCTTGGTTTTTGATCAAGTTTCACAGGAAAAAAATCTCAGTTGTTGAACAAAACTTCAGTTCTTGACCTGACAACCCTTTCATGCTGATATCTGTATGATCAACCATGTATCTTTTAGTCAACAACCAAGGAGAAAATGTGCAAATATGAGTATGGTTTGCTTTTTGAACAAATCCTTTTTATTTCTGATTCAGTTTATATGAGTCTTTTTCTTTAATGAATCTAGCCATGTTTTTGTTACTTTTATGTGTTTTATGAAAGAACCGTATCTGCACTGTATTAATTTTTTGTGTAGTCTTTTTATCCTCTTTATTTAATTGTGCTCTAGTTTTTATTTTCCATTCTCTGCTGAGTTTGGGTTCCTTTTTCCCTTTTTCTAATGTGTTAAGATGTAATGATAGGTTGCTTACTTGTTTTTTCTCTTATTTCTTGAGATAAGCCTACAATGATATAAACATTTCTCTTGTTACTGTTTTTGCTGCATCCAAGAAGTTTTGATATATTGTATATTATCATTCCCATTTCTCTATACACATCTTTTTATCTTATCTTTTATTTCTTTTTTGATGCAGTCATTTATTAGTAGTTTTATCTCCACATATTTGTGAGTTTCTTTACTTTCTTTTTGGAGTTGATTTCTTATTACAAAACACTGTGGTCAGCCAAGATGATTGGTATAATCTCAGTCTTTTTTAATGTGTTGAGGTTAGTTTTGTGTCCCAAAATATCCTTAATAATGTTCTAGGTGCACTGTAAAAATATATATAGTCTGATATTTTGGTATGCAAAGCTCTGTGTCAATTATATCCATTTGGTCTAATGGGTCATTTAAGGCTGACTTCTTAAATTGGTTCTGTATTTGGATAATCTAGAACTGTCAAAGGAGTATTAAGGTCCCCAATTATGATTGTGTTTTTGTCTGTTTCTCCATTTAGCTCTCTTGTTAATAGTTGGTTTATATATTTCAGTGCTGCCTGATTGAATATGGATATACTAAGGAGTGTTATATCTTTTTGATGTTGTGTCCCCTTTATCATTATAACAAATCCACCTTTGTGTTTTGTTACTTTTGTTATTTTGCAATATATATGGATGGATATAACTGCTTTATTGTGGATTTCATTTTCTTGGAGAACAATTTTTCACCTTTTCACTTTGAATTTACTTTGCTTTTGCATCTAGATGTGTTTCTTGAAAGCAGGATATGATTGGGTTTTGTTTTATTTACCCAAACTGCTACTCAATTTCTCCTTATTGGTGATTCAGTCCATTCACATTTATTATTTTTTAATTTAATTTTCTTGTTATATTACATCCATCCCCTTTTTACTCCCCTTGGTCCCCTTCCCCACCTACCCACTCCACCCCAGAGTCAATCCCACTTGTTGTCCTTGTCCATGGTCCTTCCATACTAGTTTCTTGACTAAACTGCTCCACTTCTTTGCCTTTTCTTCACCCATCCCCCTGCACTCCTCCCACCTCCTCCCTGCCTACTAAAGGTCTATTCACTGTATTCATGTATCTGGTTCTGTTTTGCTTGTTACTTGATTTGTTCATTATTGTCCTGTAGTAGGTGAGATCATATGATATTTGTCTTACACTGACTGGCATATTTCACTAAGCATAATACTCTCGAGTTCCATCCATGTTGTTTCAAAGGGTAGGAGTGCCTTATTTCTTTGCTGTGTAGTATTCCATTGTGTAAATGTAACAAACTTTTTTGATCCAGTCGTCCACCAATGGACACTTAGGCTGTTTCCAGGATTTGGCTATTGTAAATAGTGCTGTTTTGAACATAGGGGTACAAAAGCTCTTATGAATTGGTGTTTCAGGATTCTTCAGGTATAGTCCTAATAGTGGGATTACTGAATCAACAGGCAGTTTCAGTTTTAGTTTTTTAAGGAAACCAATACTGTTTTCCATAGTGGCTGCATCAGGCTGCATTCCCACCAACAAGTGCACCAGGATTCCCTTTTCCCCACATCCTCGCCAACACATATTGTTTGTTGATTTTGTTGATTTGTTGTTGATTGCCATTCTGACAGGTGTGAGGTGGTATCACATTGTATATCCCTGATGACTAGTAATGTTGAGCATTCTTTCATATGTCTTTGGGCCCTTTGTATGTCTTTCTCAGTGAGTTGTCTGTTTGGGTCCTTTGCCCATTTTTTTTTTTTTTTAAATTGGTCTGTCTGTCTCCCTGGTGTTGAGTCCCATAAGCTCTTTATATATTTTGGATATCAAACCCTTGTCTGAGTACCATTGACAAATATGTTTTCTCATACATTTGATTCCCTTTTAATTTTGCTGGTGTTTTCCTTAGCTGAACAGGAACTTTCAAGTTTAATATAGTACCATTTGTTTATTTGTGCTTTGATTTCCTTTGCCCTTGCAGAGGTATCAGTAAATATATTTCTGCATAGGATATCTAAAATTTTACTGCCTATATTCTCCTCCAGGACCTTTATGGGGGCACTGCTTATTTTTAAGTCTTTTATCCATATTGAGTTTATTCTGGTGTATGGTGTAAGTTTGTGGTCTAGTTTTATTTTTTTGGCATGTCCTTTTTCAGTTCTCCCAACACCACTTGTTGAAGAGACAGTTTTCACTCCATTTTAGGTTCCTTCCCCCTTTGTTGAATATTAATTGACCCTAGAGTTCTGGGTTTATTTCTGAGCTCTCTATTCTGTTCCATTGATTTATATATCTATTCTTAGACTGTTATAAGATTACAGACTGTTTTGATTACAGTTACCTTGTAGTATAGTTTGATGTTGGGTATTCTGATTCTTCTTACCTTGTTCTTCTTTCTCAAGATGGCTTTGGCTATTTGTGGGCATTTTCAGCTCCATATAAATTTTTGAAGTATTTTTTCTATCCCTGTGAAATAATTTATTGGTACTTTAATTGGGATTCCATTGAATCTATAGATTGCTTTGGGTAGTATGGACATTTTAATGACATTAATTCTTCCCATCCATGAACATGGTATATGCTTCCATTTATTTGTATCTTTCTTAATTTCTTTCTTCAATGTTCTGTAGTATTCTATGCAAAGCTGTCTTACCTCCTTGGTTAAGTTTATTCCTAAGTACTTTATTTTTCTTGTTGCTATAGTAAATGGGATTTCTTTCCTAGCTTCTATCTTTGATGTTGCATTATTGGTATACAAAAATGCTTTTGGTTTCTGAATATTGACTTTATATCCAGCTATTTTGCTAAATTTGCTCATTAGGTTGAGTAAGTTTTTGGTAGAATCTATGGGGTTTTGTATATACACTATCATATCATCTGCAAATAATGACAGTTTGACTTCCTCCTTTACAATTTGGATACCTTTGATTACTTTTTCTTCTCTAGCTATAGCTAGAACTTACAAAATGATGTTGAACAGAAGTGGAGAAAGTGGGCTACCTTGTCTTGTTCCTCATCTTAGGGGGAAAGCTTTTAGTTTTTGCCCATTGAGTATGATGTTGGCTTCTGGTTTCTCATATATGGTCTTCATTATGTTGAGGTATGCTCCCTCTATTCCCATTTTTCTGAGTGTTTTTATCAGAAATGGTTGTTGTACTTTATCAAATGTTTTTTCAGCATCTATTGATATGATCATATGGTTTTTGTCTTTCATTTTGTTGATGTGGTATGTTATATTTATTGATTTGTGAATGTTGTATCATCCTTGCATTCCTGGGAAAAAATAGCACTTGATTATGGTGTACAATCTTTTAAATGATTTGCTGGATCCAGTTGGCCAATATTTTGTTGAGAATCTTAGCATCTAGGTTCATCAGAGATATTGGCCTATAGTTTTATTTCTTAGTCATGTCTTAACCTGGTTTTGGGATTAGAATAATATTGGCCTCATAGAAAGAGTTGGGGAGTCTTCCCTCTTGTTGGAGTTTTTTGGAATATGTTGAGTAGGATTGGAGTTATTTCTCCTTTAAATGTTTGATAGAATTCACCTGTGTAGCCAACTGGTCTAGGGCTCTTGTGCTTTGGGAGATTTTTGATTACTACTTCAACTTCACTAGTTGTTATTGGTCTAATCAGGCTTTCTGCTTCTTCTGGATTCAGTTTTGGTATGCTATATGTTTCCAGAAATGTATGCATTTCACCCAGGTTGTTATTTTTCTTATCATATAGTTGTTTGAAGTAATTTCTTACAATCCTTGTATTTCCGAAGTATCAGTTGTGATTCCTCCTCTTTCAGTTCTGATTCTGTTTATTTGAGTTATCTCTCTCTTTTTCTTGATGAGTCCGAATAAAGGCTTGTCAATTTTGTTTATTTTTTCAAATAACCAACTCTTGGACTTATTGAGTCTTTGGATTGTAGTTTGAATCTCTAAGTGATTTAATTCTGCCCTGATCTTGATAATTTTCTTATTTCCTTTGTTCCCAGAAACTTTTTTATTTCATCTTGATCTCATTGTATACCCATTCGTTACTTAAAAGTATGTTATTCAGTCTCCATGAGTTAGAGTGCTTTTGTTTTCTTTGTTTTTTGTTTTTTTGTTTTTTTTCCCCTTGAGATTGGTTTCCAGTTTCAATCCATTGCTATCTGGGAAGATGCTTGATATGATTTCAATTTTTTTTGTATTTGTGGAGGCTTTTCTTGTGACCTATCATGTGGTCTATCTTTGAAAATGTTCCATGTGCATTTGAAAAGAATGTGCATTTTTCTACTTTGGGTTGAAAGGATCTGTATATATCAGTTATGGTCATTTCCTCTAGAGTGTTGTTCAATGTCCAAATATCCTTGGTGTTTCTTAGTTTGGAAGATCTGTCCATTGTTGATATTGGGGTATTAAAATCCCCTACTATGAGTGTGTTGATGTCCATATTCTTCTTGAAGTCCTCCAAAATTTTCCTTATATATTTTGGAGCTCCTATGTTGGGGGCATATATGTTTCCCAGAGTTATATCTTCTTGATGGATTATTCCTTTAAGTATTATGATATGTTTTTTTTTTTTTTTTGTCTCTTTTGATGGCCTTCATTGTAAAATCTATTTTCTCTGAAATAAGTATTGCTACTACAGCCTTTTTCTTTTCATGTACATTTGCTTGATATATATTTTTCCATCCCTTCACTCTCAATCTGTGTTGATCTTTTGTTCTTAGTTGGGTCTCTTGAAGACAGCATACATGTGGGCCATGTTTTCTTATCCACTCTGCTATTCTATGTCTTTTGATTGGCACATTTAATCCATTTACATTTAAGGTTATTATTGATTGATACTCATTTATTTCCATTTTCTCCCTTTGTACCTGTGCTCCTCTCTGTCTCTTTTTGTTTCTTCATTTTTCTAAAGCAGACCCTTAGCATTTCTTGCAATGCTTGTTTGGTAGATAGGTATTCTTTTAGTCTCCTTTTATCTGGCAAACTCCTTATTTCTCCTTCCATTTTGAATGAGAGCCTTGCTCAGTAGAGTAGTCGTGTTTGTAGGCCTTTGCTTCCCATTATTTGCAATATTTTCTGCTATTCCCTTCTGGCTTGTATTGTTTCTGTTGAATAATCATTTGATAACCTTATTGGAGCCCCCTTATATGTTATTTACTGTTTCTCTTATGATGCTTTTAGGATTCTCTATTTATCTTTGAAATTTGCCATTTTAATTATAATGTGTCTTGGAGTGGGTCTGGTTAGATTGATTCTCATTGGGACCCTCTGTACTTCCTGAACTTGAGTAACATTTTCACTCATCATGTTAGGGAAATTTTCTCTCTTTACTTTTTTTAAAGAGGTTTTCCATTCCTTGTTTCTTTTCTCCTTCTGGTATCCCTATGATACAAATGTTATTGCCTTTCATGTTGTCCTACAGCTCTCTTAAAACCTCTTCATTCTTGTTCAACCATTTTTCATTCTGTTGCACTGTACTTGAATATTTTTTAGGTAGTCCTCCACCTGGCTGATCTAATCATATGCTTCCTCTAGCCTGCTGTTGATTCCTTCTACTATATTCTTTAATTCAGAAATTGTATTCTTCATTTCCTCCTGGCACTTACTGATGCTTTTTATGTCCTTTTTAATGCTTGTATAGTCTCAGTATGTTTCTTGTAGCTCCCCTGGAGTTCTTTGTAGTACTCCTGGAGTTGTTTGTAGTTTTCTTTGAGCTGGCTGAGCTCATTGAGCTTCTCTGTCATCATTATTTTGAATTCTGTATCTGATAGTTTGTCTGCCTCTGTTTCATTTAGTGATCTTTCTGGGGATTCCTCCTTTTTTATTTTTTTCTTTTCTTTTCTTTTCTTTTTTTTTTTTTTGTGATGGGCTGTTTCTTTTTCTCCCCATTTTTAGGTTTCATTGTAATCCAGTCAGACTGTGATCAGCTGCCAAACTAAGGAACTGTTAGGCTGGAAGGATTGACTTAGTTGTAACCCTATTAATCTGTGATCCACCACCAGACTCAGGTGCTGTTTGGGGTGCCAGACTGATTCTGTTGTAAATAAATAAATCAGCTACCAAACTCAGACTCTGCTGGGCTAGACGGAGAGGTTCAATTGTAATTCAATGGACCAGCCACCATCTCAGGTGCAGCCTAGTGGAACAGATTCAGGAGTAAATCAATAAATCTGTGATCAGCCACCAGGCTCAGGAGCCACTGGGCTAGGCAGCAAGATCCAATTATAATTGAATGAATCTGTGATTGGCTGCCAGGTCCAGTAGCCACTGGGCTAGAAAGCAAGGTACAATTGTAATCCAATGAATCTGTGATTAGGTTCCAAGATAAGGGGCCTCTGGGCTAGACTGAAATACTCAGTTGTAATCCAATAATTTTGTCATTAGCCACCAGGCCCAAAGGCCAGTGGGCAGGATAAACTAACTCAGTTGTGAGCCAATGAATCCACCATCAGCCACCAGGCTCACCTGCCACTGTGTGGGGCTGACTGACCCACTGCAAGTCAGAGAGTTTGTAAACAGCTGCCAGGTGCAGGCATTGCTGGGCAAGAAATACCTCTTCAGGTGCCAACTATTGTATTTATGTTCAGACAAGGCAGGGCAGCAGAGGTTTATTTTTATGTAAATTAAAGAATTATGATCAGGTGCCAGGCTCCGGTACCACTGGGCAGGGCAGATTGCTTCTAGTGGGCTATGAGGACCCTCCTAGGGAAGCTGCTTGGCACAGCACAGTCCCCCCAGAAGTGTGGGCAATGAGTCAGCACTTGGGTCCCTACAGCCACTTTCCCACTTCTCTCCTTGAAGCCACCATTACAAACTTTCCCCATGCATCTCCAGTCCTCTCTGCCCTCCCCATGCTGAAGCCCAAGGTAGGTGGGTGCCAATGTATTGTTGTGGTCACCCTAGTAGTTCTCTGTCTCCAGTGCTCTCTTAAGCTAGTAAGCTCCATGACTTTCCACCATTCTCTGCTGTGTTGCTGTAGCTGGGACACTCAGCCAGCAGAAGACCAGCAGAAGACCCTTCTCAGATGGAGCCCTCAGCTCCAGTCCCTTCAGCTGCCGCCTCTGGTGGAGGCTCAGCCAGCCTTCTCATGTTTCAGTGGTTCCTCCCTGTCAAGTTGTGATAAAGTGTCCTCTTCTGTTCTGTGCATGGTTATAGGACTTCTTTCCAGCTAGTGTCTTGTTGGTAATTCCAGCTGACTTTTTCTCCAAAAAAAGTAATCCCAGATGTGACCTGGGAGGAGGTTGGTGTAGGTCCACTTACTCCTTCACCATCTTGCCTCAGTTGACCAGGGTAATTATTGATGGATGAGGATTTCCTATAGCCATTTTTTTCTTTTGTTTCCTGGTCACTGTGTATCTCCATTGGACTTTTCCCCATGTTTTTCTCTCTTTTGTCTAGCTTTGCAGTATTTAATACTTTATTCCTCTATTTTTTTAAGGCTTATTTATTACTTTTAGAGAGAGGCAGAAAGGGAGAAAGACATCAATGTATGGTTGCCTTTCACTGCCTCCAGCTATGGACCTGGCTTGCAACCTGGCTATGTTCCTTGGCTAGGGAATTGAACCAGCAACCTTTGGGTTCGCAGGTTGTCACCTTATCCACTTTGCAACCAGCCTAGGCTTATTCCTCCTTAAAAAAAAAAAAAAAAAAAAAAAAAATCTACGTGTCTCAGTTTTGTTTTTTGTTTTTTTTTATCTGTGATTAATATTAGGTTTATTTAAAGTAGGTTAAATATGAGGTATGTACCAAAAGTATCAAGCCAATGTCAGTATAATTAAAACAGTTTACATGGCTGATACTTTTGGAACAGACCTCATATATACAATAGTCCTTTTTTCTTTTCAGTGCATCTGATTTCTATCTTCATTTGTAAGTTCAGACCTTTACTCCACCTATTTTATGTTGTTGTTACCATACATTATTCCCATTTATGCTGTTTGTTGATGATGTTACTCATTGTTTTGTGACCTTTGGTACTTTGTTTCAGGTAGAATAGCCCCATTAAATACTTACTGCAATGAAGTCTTATGATACATTCATTCAGCTTCTGTATATCTGGAAAAATCTTTATTTTTCCTTCCTGTTGAAAAAATAACTTTGCAGGATATATTATTCTTGTCTGGTAATTTATTTTCTTCAGTAGCTTGAATAATTACTCCCACTCTTTTCTGGCTTATAGAGTTTATGCTGAGAAATTTGATGATAATATAATGAGCTTTTCTTTATAGATGCCTTTTTCCTGGATGCCTTGAGAAATCTCTTTGTCATTCATTTTGGACAGTTTTAATACAATATGCCTTGGAAAAGGCCATTTTTGATTTCAGAACTAGGTGTTTATGCTTCTTAGATTTGGGAAGGTCTTATCAATTATTTGATTCAGTTGGCTATCTATTCCCTTTTTCCTTTTTTCCTTCTTCTGATATGCCTATTATTGTTGTATTGCTCTTTCTGGTAGGTAAGATGGTTGTCATAGAGTCCTTTCATTATTTTTTTAATGCTCAAGTCTCTCTCCTTCCCTCTGCATCATTTCTAAATTCTAACTTCAATATACCTAATCCCTTTTTCCATCCAGTTCATTCTATTTTCTATGCTCACTAGTTCTTTTTTTTTTTTAAGATTATATTTATTTGTTTTTACAGAGAGGGGAAGAGAGGGAGAAAGAGAGGGAGAGAAGCATCAATGTATGGTTGCTTCTTGCATGGCCCCAACTGGAAACCTGACCTGCCACCTAGGCATGTGCCCTGACTGGTAATCAAACTGGCAACCCTCTAGTTTGCAGGCTGGCACTCAAACCACTGTTCCACATCAGCCAGGGGTCTAGTTTATTCTTAATCTCTTTTGTTGAGTTTTCATCTTAGTAATATCTATTTGTTTCTTTATGAAAGTTTCAGCCTCTTTAGTAAAGTACTCATTTTGTTCATTGATTAGTTTTCTGAGCTCATTAAATTGCCTGGCTGTATTTTCATGCATCTTACTAACTATTTTAAGAATGGTAATTTTGAATTCTTTTTCACTTATATCATTTATTTCCACTTTAAACCTGCTTTCTGGTGTTTTTTTTTTTTTTTAATTTTTCTTCTGAGTTTCTTCATTATTTTGGTTATTAATATTTTATGTGTTCCTTCCCTATCTAGGCATCTATGTGTGAGTGGCATTTCTCTAACAGATTAATACAAAGTATTTAACTTATTTTCCAGTAGGTGGAGATGAAATACAATTTTTAGCTAGTGAAATCCCAGTGTTGTCCCATGCAGCCATAAGTTGCAGTCAGTGTAGCCTTTATGTACACAAGTGGAGTGGGCTAGGGGAACCTGGCAGCATTCCATGTTGTTTTGCCTTACAAAACAATAATGGTAACTTCAGACCTCCAGAGTCCCCTTGTGCACCAACCCTAGGACCAGTAACAGAGTGCACTCTTCATTCAGGGAAAAAAGACATTCTCAATTTTGCTGATAATGTGCTCTGCAACCCTACACCAAGGGTGAAAGGTAATTTTGTGAGGCTATGACATTTAAAAACTGACATATAATATTTTCAATATTTTCTGAATTTGCCCACAGTAACAAAACTAGTAATTGTTAAAAATAGAATATTAGCCTAGGTGTCTACGATATCAAAGTCCACATTTCATCAACATAAAATTAAAGGAACATCTTCATTCAGCGTATTTAGTTTAAAAAATATATATCTCAAATTGCACTTAATATATTGCAAATTTCATCATAAATTTGATAGGATTAATTAATTTTAAGACATCTCAAAGAATAGAGAAAATAATTTCTGACAGAAGGGCAAAAATCAGACAGCATAACTGAAAGACACTTTTCTTTTGAGTGTACTTCTACATCAAGTCATTTAAAGCTATAAGGCAGCTCAGACTTAAAAGGTGAGCTAACAATGTATGCATCATAAAAACTTTAGGAACTAGTAATATAGGTAGAATCACTCAGTGTTAGAAACTCTTTAGAATTCTTTTAACTTGATCATTAAGTATGATGCTGATTAGTAATGATAGATGACATGTAGGCTATAGATGAAATTTTTAAGAAAACTAAGATCAAAACCAACTTTTGCAAGTATTACTAAGAGTTTGATCTTGGGCAAGTCCATTGGCCTGCTTGACTTTCCCTTTTTTAATATGGAAAATGGATATAACAATGACTACCTCATAAGAATTTTTAGTATTAATTTTTTAAAACATTTTATTTATTATTTCCAGAGAGAGGGGAAGGGAAAGAGGCAGAGAGGGAGAGAAGAATCAATGTATGGTTGCCTTTCACCTGCCTCCAGCCACAGACCTGGCTGGAAACCTGGCTTGCAACCTGGTTATGTGCCCTGGCTGGGGAATTGAACCAGTGACTTTTGGGTTCATAGGCTAGCACCTAATAGTATTAATTTTTTAAAGGGAAATATCTAAACATTATAAATGCCATTACACATACAGATGATTGTAATGTATATCCATATTTTAAAAATGGCCAAGAGGAACACTTGAAGATAAATACCACTTTTAAGAGATTTTAAAAATCTCCTTCAGACATAGAGTATTTTATTCTTTTTCTCATATCATTTTGCCCTTTGGGAAATTCATCTCTGAAGCACTTAATGTACTGCTGGGAATCACAATCTTGTCTATGATCTAAAAATACATTATCCTCTCTTAGCTCTCTGGTTAATGTAACTATTTCCCTCTTTTGGTAGGGAGAATACAAAGATGGTGGAATGCAATCATGAAAAAAAATGAAATAATATAAAGTATACTATTTTGTATTACACTATTTATTTATGTTCTAGCACTCTGACTTCTTTCAAATAAAACCTGAAGTGACTTACAATAAAATATAGTAAAATAAGATGATAAAGTTAATGTTAAATATTTTTAAAATAAGATAATAAAAATGTTTAAATATTAAATTTAAAAAGAGAAGAAAGCAAAATATGAGGACTGGATATTTTTAGTTGAAAAACTACCAAAGCCTCTGAGTTTCTTGTCATCCTGAAATGAAAGAGGAAAATTATGACTCAGAATATAAATAAAAAAGCATAAAAAATATTCACAAAGACAAATATCACATATATAGGGGTATAGGGAAATAGGTTTATTGTTTGTCATAATAAGAATAATAATTAGGGGGGGAATGGGTGGGTGGGGAAGAGGACAGAGGGGAGTAAAAAGGGGATGGATGTAATACAATAACAATACAATTAGATTTAAAAATTATAATTATTGATAGCTTATTATACATTATATAATATATAGATGATATATAATTTAATTGTGAACTTGAAACCTATATAATTATACTAACCCATGTCACCAAAATAAATTTAATTAAAAATAAAAGGGAGTTAAAATTAAAAAAATAATTTCATCTCAAATAGATAGAATATTATTATTAAATTTTATTTTTATTATTATGCTGTGACAGTTGTCCTGATTTTTCTCTCTTTCCCCACCTCCACCCAGCTCCAAGTTCTCCCCTCCCCAAGCCAACCCCTATGTTGTTGTCCATGTCTATAGGTTGTGCATAAATGTTCTTTGGTTAATCCCTTCACCATCTTTTATCATGTTGCCCCTATCCATTGTACCACAGCTGTCAGTCTGCTTTATGTATGTAATGTTCTGTTACTATTTTGTTTGCTAATTTATTATGTTCATTAAATTCCACATATAAGTGAGAGGTTATGTAGTACTTTTCTTTCACTTACTGGCTTATTTAGCATAATTTTCTCTCATTCAATGAGTATCAAAACTCATTGATACTAAGCATTAATAATAGTACATATAATATTTTCAAAATTATTTCTATACATACATTTTATAAATATTAAATTTAAGTATATTTGGTATCTTTTGCTAATTAAAATGTTACAATATTTTATTAGTAAAAACATATATCCAATTATATTTTTAATAATGGCATAATATATTTGTATAGATATTAATTTATTAAACAATAGTGTATGAAAATAGACAGGCAGAGACAGAGAATGTGCATTTTTTGCTTTTTAAATGTGCTTTAATAAGCAACCTTACCTATATAACTTTTCTCTTTTTCCTAGTAGTTCCTTAGAATATGCTATCAAAGATAAAATTTCTGGAAAGAGGCATTGAGTTTAACCCCTAAAGAAAAGAACATGAAGATTTGTTTTTATTACTTTTATAAACAACAGTTACTTAATGTATCAATACATCTCTTTTTTTATCTACTCTGATAAAACAGGGCAATGTGGTATTTACTTGCATTTATATGCTTGTGAGGATGACTGTATTTTAACATATATTTTTTATATATTTAACTTTTGTGATTAGTCAGTTAATGCTCTCAGCACTTTTACTATTGTTATTTTATTTCCTTATTGATTTATAAATGTTTTAAGTATTAGAGCTATTAATTCTTTTCTATCATAAGTGAAATATATACTATATTATTTTTTGTTCACTTCTGATTCTTAATTTGTTACTTTTGTTTACCATTAAGAAATATTATCTTTATAAACAGCTATAGCTATTGGTCTTTTTCCTTTCTGCTTTTTAATTAACTGTCAAGCTTAAAAGAAAACTTCTGGAATCCAAGATGTGGGCAAAGGTTGACAAGCTACATTGCTATATGTCCCTCCACAACCAAAAATGGATACATCTACTTTAAAACTAGAGACAATAAGAAATTTCAAAGTATCAAGATGCATGAAAATCCAAAAACAAAAGGTATAAAGTATAAATTACTCATCCATATAGGTAGGAGGGGTGGAGACTGGGACAGAGAATGAGGTTTGGCCAAGCAGTTTGGCAGCCTTAGGTTTGGTGTAGTGGCAGCTGAGGTGGGATGGTAACTATGGCCAACCAGTATAAACTACAGTTACAGTAGGGACACCTGTTGAGTGCTCTCAGCACCATATCAGACCACATGGCTAATGGTTTCAGTGCCAGGAGCAAAATAAGACCACATTGATTTTGGCTATGAAAATAAGTAGGAGTTGGAGCAGAGGAAGAAACTGCTGGTCTCTCAGCAGAGCCTGTTTGTTAGTGGCCCCCATGGTCCTAGAATGTCCATAGACCCACCTACTCTGGGAACCACAACCAAGGCAATAGCTAGAGTGGTGCCAGTCTCATACAGGAAGTGCAATAAGTACCTGAAAAATGAGCAAATTCTGGGCAGGCAATATTGTTCCCTCTAAGGTACCTCCCCTACACAGAGAGCCACAATGTGGTGATGCAAGTCACCTGTACTGATCAATATATAAGCCTCCTCCTCTTATAACAAGTGGCATAGCTCAACCTAAGACAGAAGCAAACACAGGAGTATGTCCAGTTGAGAAGACAGAAAACTATGGTTCAAAAAAGTGAACAGATCAAGGTCCCAGTGGGCAAACTAAGTGATGAAAAAACAGTCAGCATAACAGACAGATAGTCAACCTAATGGATGCAGCTTAAAACACTGGTAATAAAGGTGCTCATAGGCTTAACAGGTATACTTAGGTACAGCAAACACAGAAAGGAAGAAGTAAAGGCTATGCTAAGTGAAATGAAGAAAAATATGCAAGAAACAAATGGTAAAGAGAAGAAAAACAGGGTTCAAATCAATGATTTGGAACAAAAGAAATAAATAGTCAACCAGCACAGAAAGAAGAAACAGTCATTGAAAGAGTAAGGATAGACTTAGGAACCTCTGGGACAACTTTAAACATGCCAAAATCCAAATCATAGGGGTGCCAGAAAGAGAAGAGGAAGAGCAAGAAATTGAAAACTTGTATGAAAAAATAATGGAGAACTTCCCAAATTTGACAAAGGAAATAGACAAACAAATCCAGAAAACTCAGAATCCCAAACAAGCTATAAACATAAAAGGCCACACCAAGACATATCATAATTAAAATGCCAAAAGTCAAAGACAAAAAGATAATATTAAAAGAAGCAAGAAAAAAGAGTTACCTACAAAGGGGTTCCCTGTAAGACTATCAGCTGAATTCTCAGAAAACTTTGTAGATAAGAAGGGACTGGAAAGAAGTATTCAAAGTGATGAAAAACAAGGACCTACAACCAAGACTGCTCTATATAGCTATTATTTAGAATGGAAGGGAAAATAAAGTGCTGCCCACACAAGGTAAAGCTAAAGAAGTTCATCATCACCAAGACATTATTATATGAAATGTTAAAGGGACTTACTTAAGAAATAAAGAGACAAAATTGTGAACATTAAAAAGACAACAAACTCCCAACTATTAACAACATAATCTAAAAAATAAAAATGAAAATAAAAACAAACTAAGCAAGCAACCAGAATAGGGCCAGGGTCTTAGGTATGGGGATCATGGGGAGGGTTATCATCTGGGAGGGGGAAGGAGATAAAATGAAGAAAGGTGCAGGGATTAGAAAACATAATTGGTGCATACAAGATAGGGGGAAGCTAAGAATAATTGGGGAAAGTGTGAAATCAGAGAACTTATATGTAAAACCCATGCTCATCAACTAAGGGGACTGAGGCTATGGTAGGAATGGGAGTCTTGGGTGGAGGCTAGCAAAGGGAGAACAATTTGGGATGACTGTAACAGCATAAACAGTAAACTATGCTTAAAAATACTTCTTTAATACCATAAACTTATGAGTGTAGTGTGTTTGTGTGTGTGTGTGTGTAGTAGTAGTCCCTATTTCCAGTCTATATTTTTCCTAGTAGATTTTTAACATTATTTAATATTTCTTAATTTACAATTCACCTATAATTTACTTTGATGAAAGCTACAAAGTAAATAGAGAATCTTTAAAGTTTTTACACAATATTGATATAAATATTTTTATATATTATATTTTAGTAATTTAATATGGAAACAATTTACTCTAAATTCTTTTTCTTACTTAAACTGTTCCTAAATTTTACGGTCTGTCCTTTCATTTTTTATTAACATCACCCTGCTATACTGCTTAATATATCTCTATAACAGAATTGGGGATCTTTGTAGATTAATATTGCCTAATTACTGTATATATTTACATAACTTGTCCTTCCTGGTGAATTTCTAAATTATTTTTAAATTTTGACCTACAATTTTGGTTTTCTATCCTACTATTACTAAATTATAATACTGGTTTCATTCCAAATTAATTTTCCACTGATAGAAGTTCCATTTAATTGTTTTATTAATTTGGAAAAAAATCCAAGAACACAGAATGTTTGGCCATGAATTCCAGTTTTCTTCATTTTCTTGTATTAGTTAATATTTTTCATACTAGTCTTCAAAAATATTGCTTTCTTCCTCATATTGAATATATGTTACTGCACAATGACTTGTATTTTTCATTACTTACTTATCACATAAACACAGCCCTTACACCTATCTGTGGTTCCAATTGACTACTATCTTTTTAGATGGTACAAACACACACACATTTACACATTATTTAACTATTCTGCAACTTTTTAATTTGCATTTTAATACTTACACATCTTATTGATTTGTGAGAAAGACGATCACATCCACGACCATTAAGACTGGTTTACCCCCCCCCTTTTTTAACTTTATTTATTGTTGTTGTATTATATCCATCCCCTTTTTGCTTTCCTCTGTTCCCCTCCCCACCCATCCATTCCCTCCAAAGTCAATCCCACCTGTTGTCCATTCCATGGTTCCTTTATACTAGGTTCTTGTCTGAACTGCTCCCCTTCCTTGCCTCTTCCTCCCCCCAACCCCATTCCCGCTAACCACTGAAGGCCTATTCACTGTATTCATATATCTGGTTCTGTTTTGCTTGATGTTAATTTTCTTCATTATTGTCCTATAATGGGTGAGATCATATGATATTTGTCCTTCACTGACTGGCTTATTTCACTGAGCATAATACTTTCTAGTTCCATTCATGTTGTTGCAAAGGTTAGGAGTGCCTTCTTTCTTTCTGTTGTGTAGTATTCCATTGTGTAAATGTACCAATTTTTTTTTTTTTTTTTTTTTTTATCCAATCATCCACTGATGGGCACTTAGGCTATTTCCAGCACTTGGCTATTGTAAATAGTGCTGCTATGAACATAGGGGTACATAGGTTCTTATGAATTGGTGTTTCAGGATTCTTTGGGTATAATCCAAGTAGTGGAATTACTGGATCAAAAGGCAGTTCCATTTTTAGTTTTTTGAGGAAACTCCA
>PVIW01015154.1:0-20768 GCA_004026585.1 Noctilio leporinus | reverse complement strand
CTTCCCTCTTCCTGAATTTTTTGGTATAGTTTGAGGAGGATAGGAGTTAGTTCTTCTTTAAATGTTTGGTAAAATTCACCTGTGTAGCCATCTGGTCCAGGGCTTTTGTGCTTTGGGAGATTTTGGATGACTTCTTTAATTTCACTAGTTGTTATTGGCCTATTCAGGCTTTCTGCTTCTTCTGGGTTCAGTTTTGGTAAATTATACCTTTCCAGAAATGTGTCCATTTCATCCAGGTTGTCATATTTTTTGTCATAGAGTTGTTTGTAGTAATTTCTTACAATCTTTTGTATTTCTGAGGTATCAGTTGTGATTTCCTCTCTTTCAATTCTGATTCTGTTTATTTGGGTCCTCTCTCTCTTTTTCTTGATGAGTCTGGATAAGGGCTTGTCAATTTTGTTTATTTTTTCAAAGAACCAGCTCCTGGTCCTGTTGATTCTTCGAATTGTAGTTTGAATCGCTGAGTTATTTAGTTCTGCTCTGATCTGGATGATTTCCTTCCTTCTACTTGCTCTGGGCTTTGTTTGTTGTTGCTCCTCTAGTTCTTGCAGCTTTGTAGTTAGGTCGCTTTTATAAACTTCTTGTAACCTTTTTTGGAAGGCCTGTATTGCTATAAATTTCCCCCTGAGAACTGCCTTTGCTGTATCCCATAGGTTTTGGGCTGCAACTAAAATTTTGTGTATGTTCTAATACCATGCAGGCTCTTTAAGTGGTTAAAATCTAGCAGTTTCTTCCACCACCCCACCCCCACCCCCACTTGTTTTTACAGCTACAGGTAATGGGGGTTTATCTTCTGGGTGCTGGAACCCTGGGCTGTATGGTCCGGCCTGGATCCAGGATTGTTTGCTCTCAAGGTGTTTCTCTTGATTCTTATCCACCACGCGTGAATGTGATATTGTCCATTCCACCACTGCCATCACTGCTTTACCAAGCCACACTGCCTCTCCATTCCATCTTTGCAACTCTGCCCCTTCTACCTATCTGGATGAAAGTGGCTTCTTTACATCCTTGGTTGTCAGACTTCCATATACTCAATTTTCTGAATGTTCTGGTTGTTATTTGTTTTTGAGATCTGATCATAATTTTTCTATGTTTGCATGAGGAGGCAAATCATGTCAACCTATGCCTCCATTTTGACCGGAAGTCCTACCCTACATTTTTTGATTGGTGAATTTAATTTATTTACATTTTAAAGTAATTTTTGATAGACACTTATTTATTGCCATTTTTCTTTATACCTATTTTCATCCCTCTTTTTCTCAAAGAAGACCCTTTAACATTTCCTGTAATACTAGTTTGGTGATAATGAATTCATTTTAATTTTATTTATTTACTTATTGGTCTGGGAAGCTCTTTATTTTACTTTCAATTTTTAATGATTTTCAATTTTAAGATTCTCTCTTTGTCTTTAACTATTGCTATTTTAGTTATGATATATCTTGGTGTAAGCCTCTGGTTTCATCTTTTTTTTTTAATTTTATTGTTGTTGTATTACATCCATCCCCTTTTTGCTCCCCTCTGTCCCCCTCCCCATCCACCCATTAGGTTTTATCTTGATTGTGACTCTTTGCGCTTCTTGGATTTGACTGGTTTTCTTCTTCAAAAGATTAGAATAGTTTTCAGCCATTTTGTCAAACATGTTCTTGATCCCTTGCTCTCTCTTTTCTCCTTCTTGTGCCCTTATGGTGTAGATATTGTTATGCTTGATGTTGTCTCACAGGTCCATTAGACTTTCCTCATTTAAAAAATTTTCCTTTCGATGCTCTGTGTGCTTACTGTTATCTTGTCCTCTAAACTGCTGACTAGATCCTCTTCATTTAACCTGCTGCTGATTCCTTCTAGTGTATTCTCCATTTCAGGTATTGTTTTCTTAATTTCTGAGTTTTTGAAATGGTTTCTATGTCCTTTTTTTTTTTTTTAACATTTTTTTAAAAGATTTTATTTCATTATTTTTAGAAAGAGGGGAAGGGAGAGAGGCAGAGAGGGAAAGAGACATCAATGTATGGTTGCGTTTCACCTGCCTCCAGCCACAGACCTGACTGGAGACCTGGCTTGCAACCTGGTTATGTGCCCTGGCTGGGAATCGAACCTGCGACCTTTGGGTTCGCAGGCCGGCACCCTATCCACTGTGCTACCAGCCAGGGCTTTCTATGTCCTTTTTTAATGCTCACTATCTCTTTGTTTAAGTTCCTGCTGAGATCATCCATTCTCTCCTAAGATCCTTAGGCATCCTAATAACCATTGGTTTTGAACTCTGCATTGGTATCTTGGTTGCTTTCATTTTATTGAATTCTTTTTGGAGAGATTTCTCTTGTTCTTTTATTTAGAACATGTACTTTGCCTCCATATTTTATCTGCCTTTTTGTGTTTGTCTCTGTATATTAGATAGATCTACTATGTCTCCCAAACTTCTGTTGGTTTAATATAGGTGTCTTGTGCAAGTCAGTAGTGAAATCTTTCAGATCACCTCAGCTAGGTGCTCCAGGAACATCTCTTATGTGGGTCATGTGCATCGTCCTGTCGTCCTGTTTTAGTTGAGTATTGAATTCTGTTTGCCTATTCCTTGGTGGGCTTAACCTTTGAGCTGGCTGACTATAAGGATAGACCTCAATCACAGTGTATGAGCTACTGTGCAGGGTCTGCCCCCTGAGGTGGACATATTTCCAGAAGATGCTTGCCACAATTTCCCATTGGATGTGCCACTTGTGTGGTTAGATGGATCAAGCTTTGGTGTGGTCTGAAACCCCCACTGGTTGTGTTGGTTCTGGGTTTACTTGGGAGTGTTCTAGTGTAGGTCAATGTCAGACACTGCCTGTCACCTTCCTTAAGCTGTCTGTCTGGATCTACCACACTTCATTGTTTGTGGCTGACTCTCCTAGGTCAGGGTGTGCATGGGATGAGCCATGCTATGTACAAGGTCAGCTCCCTCCAGCCCTGATCAGGGCAGATCCATAAAAGTTCTAAGGGACCCTGAGGTCCATATCCACCTGTTGGCTGCTCTACTAACTCTTAAAGTTTTCTGGTCTTTCTCAAGACCCTTCCAGAGAAAAATTAGAGAGCAGGCTCATGCTGGCTTCAACCCACAGACCCTTTCACAAAACATGAGCTCAACAGAGCAGAGACTAATGTTGGGAGGGCCAGGGTAGTAGACCTACTGCTTGAAGGCAGCATGGTCATGAAAGTGACCCCCTACTCCAGAGCTGTACCACTCAGGCTGTCAAAGTCTTTGACCCTAGCTTCCCGGGAAGGAGCACACTGAAGGTTCAGGTTGGGTGCATCCAGCTGGCCCCTCTGTAGGAGGAAGCCCAACAGAATGGGGCCTCTGGGGTTCAGAGGGTCAAGTCAAATGAGTCTCCTATTTGTAGAATGGCATGAGCTGAACCTGCAGCAGGGGAAGACTGGCTCTTGTGCTGGAGCTGCACAACCCAGTGCCCATCTGAGTCCCAGACTAGAGTCTCCCAAGAGATTTGCTTCAAAGTTCTGGCTCTGCACAGCACTCCAGTCTCCTGCAGTACTGAGCTCAGTAGGGCAGGGTCATTAGAAGTCATTATGATGGATCAAATGAGCCTCTCATTGGAAGAGTGGCACAGGCTGAGCACACAGGAGAGCTAAGAATGAATGGCCCTCCATGTTGGAAAAGCTCAGCTTATTGATCATAGCTGTTTTTAATCCTTAGTTTAATAATTCCAACATTTCAGCCATGTCTGGTTCTGATGCTTACTCTGTCACTTTGAACTGTTCTTTGGCTCTTACTTGCCTTGTAAGTTTTATTGAAACCTGATCATGATGTACCTGGTGAAATGAACTACTGTAAATAAATCTTTAGCAACATGGTGGAGTGGGGAAATGCTCTGTAGTCCTTTGATCAGGACTCAGTGTTTAAATAAAACTATTGCTCTAGGCTCTTAACTTCACAACTGTTTCTCAATACTTTTCTCCCCCCATTAGGTTGAAGAGGATAGCTAGAGTGGGTTGGACTAAGTACTTCACTTTTCTTAGGTGAAAATCTAGAATGGGTGATAGACTCTTTCTCTTGGGTAAATGCATCTCTGATAAAACGCCAAAAGATTAAGCTCTTGTTAAATATTTTCTCTGAGGGCAGTCCTTTTTAAGAACAGAGTGCTTTGGAATATTTCAGCATGATTCCAGTATTTATAATGAGAACCTGGTCACACTCCTGGAGGTAAAAGTCACAAAATCATTGTGGCTTCCCTATAACTAGGTATCCTGGAGTTTTGCTTTTTTTTTCAACTTTTTAGTAGAGCAGTTTTCAATTTACAACAAAATTGGTGTGAAGATACAGAGATTTCTCATGTGTTCCTTGTTCCCATTCTTGCATTGACATTATCAAATTATTCTCCACAATGATATTTTTTTATAACTTGTAATGAATCTACATTGATACATCATAATCACTCAAAATCTGCAGTTTACCTTAGGGTTCAAAATCTATAGTTCACCTAAGGCAATCTATTACCTTAGGGTTCATTCTTGTACATTGGATGGGTTTGGACATGCTTTATCCATTCTTATAATATCATACAGAGTACTTCCACTGTTTTAGAAATACTCTGTGTTTTGCCTATTTATCTCTCCCTCCTCCCAATCCTCAAACTACTGATCTTTTTACTGCCTCCATAGTTTTGACTTTTCTAGAATGTCATATAGTTGGAATGATACAGTATGTAGTCTTTTCAGATTAGCTTCTCTTACATAGTAATATGAATTTAAGGCTCCACTATTGTCTTTCTATGGTTCAACAACTCATTTCTCTTTAGTGGTGAATTGTATTTCATTGTCTGGATGTAATAGTTTGTTTATCCATTCACAGACTGATGGATATTTTGGCTGCTACCAAGTTTTGGTTATTATGGATAAAGCTGCTATAAACACCTCTGTGCAGGTTTCTGTGTGAACATAAGTTTAAATTTCCTTTGGGTAAATATCAAGAAGTAGAATTGCTTTGCTAGTAAGAATATGTTTAGTTTTGTAAGAAACTGCCAAACTGTTTACAAAATGTCTGTACTACTTTGCTTTGCCACAAGCAATGACTGAGAGTTCCTTATGCTTCACATTATCATTAGCATTTGGTGTTGTCAATGTTCTATATTTTGCCCATTCTAAGAGGTGTATAGTGGTATCCCATTGTTTTAATTAGAAATTCATAGATGACAAGTGATGTGAAGCATGCTTTAATATCTTTATTTTCCATCTGTACGTCATCTCTAGTGAGGTGTCTGTTAAGTTCTTTGGAACATTTTTAAATCAATTTTTTTTTCTTATTCTTGAGTTTTATGAGTTCTTGGTATATTTTGGACAACAGCTATTTATCCATTGTCTTTTGCATATATTTCCTCTAAGTACATAACCAGTCTCCTTATTCTCTTGACACTGTCTTTCACAAAGCATAAGTTTTAATTTTATGTAAGACCTGTTTATCAACTATTTATTTCATAGATTGTGTCTTTGGTGTTGTACCTAATAAACCATCACCATACACAAGGTTATCTGGGTTTTATCCTATGTTATTTTCTAGGATTTTTATAATTTTTATTTATGATCCATTTTGAGTTAATTGTTGTGAAGGATGTAAGGTTGCTGTCTAGATTTTTTAAAATTTAATTTTATTGTTGTTGTATAACATCTATCCCATGTTTACTCCCCTCCAACCAACCCACTGGTCCACAAAGTCAATCCCACTTATTGTTCATGTCCATGGTTCATCCATACAGGGTTCTTGATTAAACTGCTACCCTTCTTTGCCTCTTCCTCCACCTCCCCTTGCCCCCTGCCCCCCTGCCCACTGAAGGTTTATTCACTGTATTCATATATCTGGTTTTGTTTTGCCTGTTTGTTTTGTTCATTATTGTCCTGTAATGGGTGAGATCATTTGTCTTTCACTGACTGGCTTATTTCACTAAGCATAATACTCTCCATTTCCATCCATGTTGTTGAAAAGCTTAGGAGTTCCTTCTTTCTGCTGTGTATAATTCCATCGTGTAAATGTACCAAAGTTTTTTGATCAAATCATCTACTGATGGGCACTTAGGCTGTTTCCAGCATTTGGCTATTGTAAATAGTGCTCCTATGAACATAGGAGTTCATAGGTTCTTATGAATTAGTGTTTCAGGATTCTTTGGGTATAGTCCTAGTAGTGGAATTGCTGGATCAAAAGGCAGTTCCATTTTTAGTTTTTTAAGGAAACTCCATATTGTTTTTCATAGTGGCTGCACCAGCCTGCATTCCCACCAACAGTGCACCAGGGTTCCCTTTACCCCACATCCTCATCAATACTTGTTTGTTGATTTCTTGATGATTGTCATTCTGACAGGTGTGAGGTGGTATCTTACTATGGTTTGAATTTGCATCTCTCTGATGGCTAGTGATGTTGAGCATTCCTTCATATGCCCCTGGGCCCTTTGTAAGTCTTCGTCAGTGAGTTGTCTGTTCAGGTCTTTTGCCCATTTTTTAATTGGGCTGTCTGTCTTCCTGGTGTTGAGTCACATTAGTTCTTTATATACTTTGGAGATAAAACCCTTGTCTGAGGTATCATGGGCAAATATGTTTTCCCATACCATTGGTTCCCTTTGAATTTTGCTGGTGTTTTCTTCAGTTGAACAGAAACTTTCCAATTTGATATAGTCCCATTTGTTGATTTGTTCTTTAATTTCCTTTGCCCTTAGAGAAGTATCAGTAAACATATTTCTGCATAGGATATCTAAAATTTTACTGTGTATAGTTTTTTCTAGGATCTTTATGGTGGCACTGCTTATGTTTAAGTCCTTTATCCATCTTGAGTTTATTCTGGTATCTCCCTTCATTTCTTTCTTCAGTTTGTAGTTCTCTGAGTACAGGTCTTTTACCTCCTTGGTTAAATTTATTCCTAAGTACTTTATTTTTCATGTTGCTATGGTAAATGGGATGTTTTCAAGCTTCTACCTCTAATGTTTCATTATGGGTATAAAAATGCTTTTGATTTCTGGATATTGATTTTATATCCAGCTATTTTGCTTAATTTGCTTATTAAGTCAAGAAAGTTATTGGTGGAGCATATCTGGTTTTGTATGTACACTATTATATCATCTGCAAATAATGACAGTTTGACTTCATCCTTTCCAATTTGGATGCCTTTGATTCCCTTTTTTTGTCTGATAGCTATGGCTGGAACTTCCAAGACAATGTTGAACAGAAGTGGAGAAAGTGGACAGCCTTGTCTCATTCCTGATCTTATGGGGAAAGCTTTTAGATTTTGCCCATTGAGTATGATGTTGGCTTCAGGTTTCTCATAGATGGCCTTTATGATGTTGAGGTATGCTCCCTCTATTCCCATTTGCTGAGGGTTTTTATCATAAATGGTTGCTGTATTTTATCAATTGCTTTTTCAGCATTTATTGATATTATCATATGTTTTTTGTCTTTCAATTTATTGATGTGGTGTATTATATTTATTGATTTGAGAATGTTGTACCATCCTTGCATCCCTGGGATGAAACCCACTTGATCATGGTGGATGATCTTTGTAATGTACTGCTGTATCCAGTTGGCTAATATTTTGTTGAGAATCTCAGCATCTATGTTCATCAAACATATTGGACTAGTTTTCTTTCTTAGTTGTGTCTTGACTTGGTTTTGGGATTAGAATAATATTGTCCTCATAGAACGAGTTTGGGAGTCTTCCCTCTTCCTGTATTTTTTGGTATAGGTTGAGAAGGATAGGATGTATTTCTTCTTTAAATGTTTTGTAGAATTCACCTGTGTATCCATCTGGTGCAGGGCTCTTGTGCTTTGGGAGATTTTGGATTACTTCTTCAATTTCACAAGTTGTTATTGGTCTTTTCAGGATTTTTGCTTCTTCTGGATTCAGTTTTCATAGATGATACATTTCCAGAAATGTGTCCATTTCACCCAGGTTGTCATATTTCTTGTCATATAGTTGTTTGTGGTATTTTTTACAATCCTTTGTATTTCTGTGGTATCAATTGTAATTTCTCCTTTGTCATTTCTGATTTTGTTTATTTGGGTCCTCTCTCTCTTTTTCTTGAGGAGTCTGGTTAAAGGCTTGTCCATTTTGTTTATGTTTTCAAGGAACCAGTTCTTGGACTTATTGATTCTTTGGATTATAATTTTAGTCTCTAAGTTATTTAATTCTGCTCTGATCTTTATTACTTTCTTCTTTCTACTTGCTCTGGGCTATGTTTGTTGTTTCTCTTCTAGTTCTTATAGCCTTATGATCAGTTTGGTTGTATGATCTTTTTCTAACCTTTTTAGGTAGGCCTGTATTGCTCTGAATTTCCTTCTGAGGACTGCCTTTGCTATGTCCCATAGGTTTTGGGCTGTTGTGTATTCATTGTCATTTGTTTCCAGAAACTTTTCAATTCCATCTTTGATCTCATTGTTAACCCATTTATTACTTAAAAACATGTTATTTAGTCTCCATGAGTTAGAGTGTTTTTCTTTTTTCCCTGAGATTGTTTTCTAGTTTCGAGCCATTGTGATCTGAGAAGATGCTTGGTATGATTTCCATTTTCCTGTATTTGTGGAGGCTTGTCTTGTGACCTACCATGTGGTCAATATTAGAGAATGTTCCATGTGCATTTGAAAAGAATGTATATTTTGCTTCTTTGGGGTAAGATGTTCTGTATATATCAGTTAGGTCCATTTCCTCTAGAGTGTTGTTCAATGCCACAATATCCTTGGAGTTTTCTTTGTTAGGAATATCTTACCATTTTTGATAATGGCATATTAAAACCCTACTGTTAGTGTATTGCTGTCTATATCCTTCTTGAAGTCCTACAAGAGTTTCCTTATATATTTCAGAGCTCCTACATTAGGTGCCTATATGTTTACCAGAGTTATATCTTCTTTTTTTTTTTTAAGATTTTATTTCATTATTTTTAGAAAGAGGGGAAGGGAGAGAGGCAGAGAGGGAGAGAGACATCATTGTATGGTTGCGTTTCACCTGCCCCCAGCCACAGACCTGACTGGAGACCTGGCTTGCAACCTTGTTATGTGCCCTGGCTGGGGAATCGAACCTGTGACCTTTGGGTTCGCAGGCCGGCGCCTTATCCACTGTGCTACCAGCCAGGGCTATATCTTCCTGATGGATTGTTCCCTTAAGTATTATGAAATGTCCTTCTTTATCTCTTTTTATTGCCTTCATTATCAAATCTATTTTGTCTGAAATAAGTATTGCTACTCCAGCCTTTTTTCATGTTTATTATATATATATATATATATATATATATATATATAATATATATATATATATATTACTTTCAATTTGTGTCGATCTTTAGTTCTGAGGTGGGTCACTTGAAGACAGTCTATATCTTCATGTTTTCTTATCCATTCAGGTACCCCATATCTATTGATTGGTGCATTTAATCCATTTACATTTAAGTTATTGTTGATTGATACTTATTTATTGCCATTTTCCCATTTTGTACCTGTGTTCCTCTTTGTGTCTCTCTGTTTATTCATTGTTTTGTTTTTTTTTTTGTTTTTTGTTTTTTGTTTTTTAAGTAGACCCTTTAGCATTTCTTGCAATGCTGGTTTGGTAGAGATATATTCTTTTAGTTCTTTTGTCTGGGAAACTCCTTATTTCTCCTTCCATTTTGAATGAGAGCCTTGCTGGGCAGAGTACTCTTGGTTGCAGGCCTTTGTTTGCCATTACTTGGAATATTTTTTGCTATTTCCTTCTGGCTTGTATTGTTTCTGTTGAATAATCATTTCATATTCTTATTGGAGCCCCCTTACATGTTATTTGCTGTTTCTCTCTTGATGCTTTTAGGATTCTCTCTTTGTCTTTGAAATTTGCTATTTCAATTATAATGTATCTTGGAGTTGGTCTGTTTGAGTTGATCTTCATTGGGATCCTCTGTGCTTCCTGAAATTGAGTAATGTTTTCACTCATCATGTTATGGAAATTTTCTATCATTACTTTTTTGAACAGGTTTTCCATTCCTTGTTTCTCTTCTCCTTCCTGGTATCCCTATGATATGGATATTGTTGCCTTTTATGTTGTCCTACAGCTCTCTTAAAACCTCTTCAATCTTGTTTAGCCTTTTTTCATTCTCTTGCACTGTCTTGGAATATTTTTATACATTGTCCTCCATCTCACTGATCTGGTCCTCTCCTTCTTCTAGCCTACTGTTGATTCCTTCTACTGTATTCTTCAATTCAGAAATTGTATTCTTCATTTCCTCCTGACTCTTACTTATAGTTTCTAAGTCCTTTTTAATGTTGGTGTATCTCTCAGTAAGTTCCTTGTAGCTCCCCTGGAGTTCTTTGTAGTTGCCCTGATGTTGCTTCTAGGATACAAACCATTGTATTATGTTAGTATACTGAATACTGTAGGTAACCGTAACACAACAGTAAGTATTTGTGTATCTAAACATATTTAAGCACAGAAAAGGTACTATAATAAATAAAGTATAAAACATGAAAAATTATATACTTGTATGGGCCATTGAGCTTAAATGAAGCTTCCTAGATTGGAAATTGCTGTGAGTGAGTCAATGAATAAGTATTGAGTAAATGGGAATGACTAGGGTATTTTGGCACAGTACTTTAGACTTTATAAACCAGTCCTGCAAGCCCTCCCTCTGCTTTCATCCAAAAATATCAGAAATAGAACATTGAAGATGTTAATGCTGCCCCATGAATGGGGATCTTGGCTGCACTGATTGGAAATATCAAGGAGAAACTGTCCCAGAAAAAATGTAATAGATAATAGTGAATGTCAGGAGGGGAGTAAAAGGTAGCCTGAGGATAAGGAATAATGAACCAAGAAGGTGAAAGAAAAGAATATAGGACATTGTCATAGCAATGTCGTTTTAGCTCTTACATATTGGGTCAGTGATCACATTAAGTAACCTTTTGGTATTTATTTTTGTAAAGAAGGTATTCATTTAACATAGAGAGGGTAAAGAATTTAGGACTCTAAATTTTGACATTGGAAATTAGTTTTTTTTTTGTTTCATTAACCCTTTACATCATTACAGCCTGAAGTTATTTCCAGAGTAAAGGGGCAAGCTTGATTTATAATACCACTGAAAGCTTTTACTAAATGGTAGTGGCATTTAATACTTGTTAAGGTAGCTCCTATGGACATGTGAACTTGTTCAGGATCTTAGGTTCTCAACAAAAAATTTACAGAAATGTACTGTGAAGACAACCAAGTTAGATCTGGGAGGGCTGTAGTATAATCTGAATATGTAGCACTATGGGGACAGGTTGCTCTGTGCTGGAACAGGTCAGTGCTTGACTGATTGGAATATGATCTGTGCACTAAAAATTGAAGTGTTATGAGAGGGAATCTATTGCCAAGACCCATAGGTATTGCTCCCATCAGAGAAAAAAATCCTCCTGAACAACATATTCTTCCATTTTAACAGGAAATCAAATGTCATTATAATTTTATAGGACCACTGTCATATATGTGATCTGCTATTGACCAAAATATTATTATGAAATGTAGGACAGCTTATCTCCCATTGGTTCTCTTTCTCTGGAGAATTCTAACTAATACATATTTTTGATACCAGGAGAGGTTCTATGGAAACAGAATGTTAAGAATGTTTTGTTTAGATCTCTGGAATTGACTCAATAATTTGCTTAGGTTTAAAGATGCTAATAACTATTTCTAGTGATAAAGAGAGTGCTGATAATCCATGGTGTAATACGGCAACAGGGTTAAGCAAAATATCTGCATTAGGTACTCTTAATGAACCACTCATAATAAGCAAGGTGCTGGATGACTATTCATACCTTTAAATATTTTTAAGAAAACTAATGAATATAATAATCTTGGCTTGTTTCTCCTAATGTCACTGGACAAAGTGATTCAAGAAAAGAATAAGCTAAGGTACTCAAATTCCAAGCTAAAGTGACGCATAAATGACCTAAGAGATCCATTATGTTTTCTGAAGAAGGCCTTTATCTACTATTGCCACAGGTCTAAAATTGTTGAAAAATTAAGTACAAAATTTCACTATACAACTGGCTGAATTGCAATACCACATAAACTCCCAGATTCACAGGGTATCAACTACTAAAGTGGGGGCATTGATTGGAAAAGAATGTGACCCTGTAAGTTGAGATGGAGACATGTTAAAAGACTTTAATGAAGATGAAGACATTGAGGTTCTAAATTGTGATGAATCTTCTTTGTGAGTGTAATAGGTCTTTACTCCCAATGGAAGTAGTCTCCCATCCCCAGTGAAACTGAACTCATCCCTTGCAGAAATGACCTACCCAACACCAGAGGTAGTGACATTTTTATTTCCCAGTGGTATTGGCCCCTCCACTCACATTGGTATTTTCCTATCATCTTTTTGAATTGAAGAAACTACACTGCCTCAGGTAACTGTAATGGCCTCCCTGAGACAGTTGCCATCTAACACAATGCTGATTCTCATTAGGACCCATCCTCATCATCTCTTTTTGTTTTGCTTTTTCTTTTTGTACTCAAGTACAGAAGTCCTCTAAAAGTGAGTTACAATGTGTGATCCATCAGATTTACACTCCAAAAGAACTACTTGATTTTTCTAATTTTTAAAAACGATTTAATTTATTATTTTCAGAGAGAAGGGCCAGGAGGAAGGAAGAAAGGGAGAGAAGCATGAATGTTTGGTTTTCTTTCACCCACCTCCAGCTAAAGACCTGGCTGAAGACCTGGCTTGCAGCCTGGTTATGTGCCCTGGCTGGGGAATTGAACCAGCGACCTTTGGGTTTGTAGGCTGGTGCCTATCCACTGAGCCAACAGCCAGGGCTTAAGTTTTCTAATTTTTATAGGCTGAAATCCAGAAAACATTTGTAGGAATGGATACAAAGGCTATGGGATAATTTTGAAAGAAATATTAGGAAAGGTCAGGCTGAATTTATTGGCATGAGTTCACTAAGCAGAGATTCTGCATTTAATGTTAAAGCTTGGGGAGTTGGAAAACTATCGTTTGTTTGTTTGTTTGGTTGAAACAGGGACCAAGAGATGACCCATGGTTAGTTAACTGGAAATGCTGAAAAATGCCTTGGTTTAATGTAGAAAAAGATATTTTAAAGCTAACAGATTGAAATGTCACAGTGGATTTGTCATTGATGACCTACTTAGCCACACTAGGAGAATCCAGAATGCATACCTTTCGCAAATGATGAGACATAAATTTGTGCTGGGAGCCCCAGCACCCTTGAGAGCTCTATGATTACTCTTCCCAACAGACCAGACCTCATAGTGAAAATTGCAGTTACTGAAGTGGCAAACCTAAGTGCAATGGGAGTGATTGGATTCAGGGTGGCAGGGGCAAAGTGAAAGCACTCAACTTCCAAAGGCAAAGTGGGCATGATTATCATAATGGACAACAGAGTGAAGACAGCAGAGTAATTTGACTTGTGCAAATCTACAGTGTTGACTGATCAAAGTGTTCCTAGAAGATATAAAGCCTACTTAATTGTTAGATGATCTGTATAAGCAGAAAATTTCTAGGTTAAATGAACAAATGATAAACCTGAATTATAAAAGGAGTCATGGCCTCTCAATCAATTCCCAGACTTGAGTGAGTTAACACAATCAGGACCTCTTGAATGAACCTGAACACAAGTTTCTTTGAGGAAATAACCCACTGCACTACTGAAAATTTAAACTGTTAACCTTTCTCCAACCTTCCCTCTAGAGAAACTATAATTTTTACCAAGGTAACTATACTTTAGGGAAAAGGAAATAATCAGACCATGTGGGGACTGCTGGACACTGGCTCTGAACTGATACTATAGGAGAACCAAAACATCACTGTATCCCATTAGTCAGAGAAGGGACTTAGAAAGGTCAGATGATCAATGGGGTTTTAGTTCAGGTCCATCTCAGTGCAGGTTCAGTGAGACCCCAAAGTCATTCTGTGGTTATTTCCCAAGTTTCAAACACATAATTAAGATAGGCACACTTAGCAGCTGGCAGAATCCCTATACTGGTTCCCAGAGTAATAGAGTGAGGGCCACTATAGCAAAAACAAAACAAAACAAACAAAAAAAAAACCCTAAGTAGAAGCCACTAGAAATGCCCCTACCTGGGGAAATAGTAAACCAAAAGCAATACTGCATTTCTGAAGGAATTTTAAGGATTAGTGCCACTATCAAGGATTTCAAAGATACAGGGGTGGTGATTGCCACTATATTCCTATTCAACTCACTTGTTTGAACTGTGAAGAAGTCAGATGGATCTTGGAGAATGACAGTGCATTATTGTAAGCATAACCAGATGGTGATTCCAATTGTAGACGTTGTACCAGATGTGGTTACATTGCCTGATCAAATTAGCACATTTCCTGTTGCCTGATATTCACCTATTGATCTGGGTTTGTCATCTCAATATTTTTTAACAATCACCAGAATCCATTTACTTTAAGGTATCAAGGCCAACACCATAGCATTTTTCCTGTCCTTCCTCTAGGAAGTATCAACTCATTACCTAGCTCTATTTAATAATTTAGCTCACAGGAATCTTTATCACATCTCCTTTGTAACAAGATATTGCATCTTTCTATTACACTGATGATATTATTCTGATGGGACCTAGTAAGTAGAGTGAATACTAGGGGATTTTAATACCCCACAATCAACAATGGGTAGATCTTCCAAACAAACAAACAAAAAAACCCACCAAGGATATTGTGGCATTAAACAACAGCCTAGATGAAATGGACCCGACATTACAGAACATTTCACCACAAAGAAGCAAAATACAACTTCTTTTCAAATGCACATGGAACTTTCTAAAAGATAAACCATGTGGTATGTCATAAGACAAGCTTCCACAAATACAGGAAAATGGAAATCATACCAAGCATCTTCTCAGATAACAATGGATTGAAACTAGAAACCAACCTCAATGGAAAAAACCAAAAGCACTCCAATTCATGGAGACTGAATAACATGCTATTAAGTAAGGAATGGGTTAACAATGAGATCAAAGATGAAATCAAAGAGTTTCAAATAACAAATGAAAATGAATACACGATAACCCCAGATCTATGGGACACAGCAAAGGCAGTCCTCAGAGGGAAATTCAGAGCAATACAAGCCTACCTAAAAAAGTTAGAAAAAGATCATACAACCAACCTGACCATAGGGCTACAAGAACTAGAAGAGAAACAACAAACAAAGCCCAGAGCAAGTAGAAAGAAGGAAATAATCAAGATCAGAGCAGAATTAAATAACTTAGAGACTAAAATTACAATTCAAAGAATCAAAAAGTCCAAGAGCTGGTTCCTTGAAAATATAAACAAAATGGACAAGCCTTTAACCAGACTCATCAAAAAAAAAAAAAAAAAAAAAAAAAAAAAAAAAAAAAAAAAAAAAAAAAAAAAAAGAGAGAGGACCCAAATAAACAAAATCAGAAATGACAAAGGAGAAATTACAATTGATACCACAGAAATACAAAGGATTGTAAAAAATACTACAAACAACTATATGACAAGAAATATGACAATCTGGGTGAAATGGACACATTTTGGGAAATGTATCATCTACCAAAACTGAACCCAGAAGAAGCAGAAATCCTGAATAGACCTATAACAACTAGTAAAATTGAAGAAGTAATCCAAAAACTCCCAAAGCACAAGAGCCCTGGACCAGAGGGCTACACAGGTGAACTCTACAAAACATTTAAAGAAGAAATACATCCTATCCTTCTGAACATATTTCAAAAATATCCAAGATGAGGGAAGGCTCCCAAAATCTTTCTATGAAGCCACTATTATTCTAATCCTCAAACCAGGTCAAGACACAACTAAGAAAGAAAGCAATAGGCCAATATCCCTGATGAACATAGATGTTAAGATTCTCAAAAAAATATTGGCCAACCAGATCCAGCAATACATTCAAAAGATCATATATCATGATTGAGGAGGTTTCAACCCAGGGATGTAAGGATAGTACAACATTTGCAAGTCAGTAAATGTAATACACCACACCAACAAAATAAAAGACAAAAAACATATCATCATATCAATAGATGATGAAAAAGCATTTGATAAAGTACAGCAAATTTATGATAAAAACCCTCAGCAAAATGGGAATAGAGGGAGCATACCTAAACATCATTAAGGCCATCTATGAGAAACCTGAAGCCAACATCATACTCAACAGGCATAAACTAAAAGCTTTCCCCTTAAGATCAGGAACAAGACAAGGCTGTCTACTTTCTCCACTTCCGTTCAGCGTCATTTTGGAAGTTCCAGCCATAGCTATCAGACAAGAAAAAGGAATCAAAGGTATCCAAAGTGGAAAGGAGGAAGTCAAACTATCATTATTTGCAGATGACATGATATTGTACATACAAAAACCAATAGATTCCACCAAAAACCTACTTGACCTAATAAGGAAAGTTAGCAAAATGGCTGGATATAAAGTCAATATTCAGAAATCAAAAGCATTTTTGTATACCAGTAATGATACATCACAGATAGAAGCAAGAAAACAAATCCCATTTACCATAGCAACAAGAAAAATAAAGTACTTAGGAATAAACTTAACCAAGGAGGTAAAAGAACTTTACTTAGAAAACTACACAACGATGAAGAAAGAAATCAAGGAAGATACGAATAAATGGAAGCATATACCATGTTCATGGATGGGAAGAATTAACATCATTAAAATGTTCATACTACCCAAAGCAACCTACAGATGTAATGCGATCCCAATTAAAATATCAATGACATATTTCACAGAAATAGAAAAAATATTTCAAAAATTGTATATGGAACCAAAAATGCCCACGAATAGCCACATCAGTCTTGAGAAAGAAGAACAAGGTAGGAGGAATCACAATACTGGATACCAAACTATACTACAAGGTTACTGTTATCAGAAACGTCTGGTGCTGGCATAAGAATAGACATATAGATCAATGGAAAAGAATAGAGAGCCCAGAAATAAACCTAGGACTTATGGTCAATTAATATTTGACAAAGGGGGAAGGAACATAAAACGGAGTAAAAACAGTCTCTTCAACAAGTGGTTTTGGGAGAACTGGACAGGGGCATGTAAATAAATAAATAAATAAGTAAAATTAGACCACCAACTTACACTACACACCCGAATAAACTCAAGATGGATAAAGGAGTTAAACATAGGCCATGATGGCATAAAATTCCTAGAGGAAAACACAGGAAGTAAAATTTCAGATATCTTATGCAGAAGTATTTTCACTGATATTTCTCCAAGGGCAAAGGAAAAAAGGAACAAATAAACAAATGAAACTATATCAAATTGAATAATTTTTGTTTCACTAAAGAAAACACCAGCAAAATTCAAAGAGAACCAACGGTATGGGAAAACATATTTGCCAATGATACCTCAGACAAGGGTTTGATATACAAAATATATAAAGAACTTATGTGACACAACACCAGGGAGACAGACAGTCCAATTAAAAAATGGGCAAAGGACCTGAACAGACAACTCACTGAGGAAGATACACAAAGGGCCCAAGAGGCATATGAAAGAATGCTCAACATCACTAGTCATCAGAGAGATGCAAATTAAAACCACAATAAGATACCACCTCACACCTGTCAGAATGGCAATCATCAACAAATCAACAAATAACAAGTGTTGGCAAGGATGTGGGGTAAAGGGAACCCTTGTGCACTGTTGGTGGGAATGAAGGCTGGTGCAGTCACTGTGGAAAACAGTATGGGGTTTCCTTACGAAACTAAAAATGGAGCTGGCCTTTTGATCCAGCAATTCCACTAGGATTATACCTGAAGAACCCTGAAACACCAGTTCGGAAGAACCTATGTACGCCTATGTTCATAGCAGTGCCATAGCAGTGCTATTTACAATAGCCAAGTGCTGGAAACAGCCTAAGTGCCCATCAGTGGATTAATGGATCAAAACACTTTGGTACATTTACACAATGGAATGCTGCACAGCAGGAAGAAAGAAGGAACTCCTACCTTTTGCAGCAACATGGATGGAACTGGAGAGTATTATGCCTATTGAAATAAGCCAGTCAGTGAAAGACAAATGCCATATGATCTCACTCATTACAGGACAAATGAACAAACAAACAAACAAAAAAAACAAGCAAGCAAAACAGAACCAAATACATGAATACAAGGAGCAGACCTTCAGTGGGCAGAGGGGAGGGGGTGTGAGGGTGGGGGAGAAGGATGCAAAGAAGGGGAGCAGTTTAGTCAAGGAACTAGCATGGAATATCCATGGACATAAACAACAAGTGGGATTGACTTTGGGGGTGAATGGGTGGGTAACAAAGGGGAGAGAAGAGGGGAAATGGGGTGAATCTAATACAACAACAATAAAGTTATATTTAAAAAAAGAAAATATAAAAATGATGTATGTGGACAGACCTTTCTAAATGGGTAAAATATGCAGATGGATAGATTGACCATAGTTGACCTCAGGACAGAAAGGTTTTAATAATTAGATAAGATTATCTATTCTGTGGATAGCAGTCAGCTTCTATCTCTAGTCACTCCTGTCATCACCCAATGGAGTCAAACAAAGTAGCTAATGTGGCAAGGAGAAAGGTATGCATGGATTCAGCAACATGGACTTCCACTTGTCAAGATTGACCTGGCAGTGTTCACTGTTGAGTGTCTAATCTGTCAGGAGCAGAGACTAGCACCCAACCCCTTCAATATTGCAGCATTCTTGGGGGTGGGGTTGGATGAGGGATGAGCCAGATACTTGGTGACAAGCAAATTACATTGAACAGCTTTCATCATGGGAATATTTGTTCCTACTGGAATAAACACTTCAGATATGGATTTGCATTCCCTGTACACAGTTTTTCTGAGAAAACAACCATATGTGGATGTAAAGAACACCTTCTGCATTATCATGGTATTCCATACAACATTGCTTATATTTAAGGAAACAATTTTGTAGGAAAGTAATTATGGTAATGGGCCCACACTTATAGAATGTACTGGTCTTACCATTTCCCCACCATTCGGAAGTAGCTGGCTTGATAGCGTAGTGGAGTGGTCTCTTGAAGATTAAATTGCAGTGACAGTTAGGTGGCAATTCTTTGAAGGGCTGAGAAAGATTATGCAGAAGATTGTGATCTTAATCATCATCCAATACTTAGTGCCATTTCTCCCATAGCAAGGATTCATGGGTTCAAGAGTCAAGGGGGGGTGGGAAAAGAGAAGATGGCGACAGAGTTGAGAGCAGTGCTGATGGTGTTCTCAAGTACCAAAGCAGCTAGAGGACAAGAAAGGGAGCGTGAGACATCTTCAGGACCCTGGGAATTGGAGCGGGCAGCATCTGGACACAGGGGAGCACAGCCCAGAGGCAGAGGAGGCCAGCAGGACAGTAGGTGAGGCATTCCTGACCTACTGGCTGGCGGGCTGAGGTCAGTTCTGGGCAGTGGTGGCTCTGCCCAGAGGGGCGCGTTTGACGGAGGCAGCTCCGGGCTCCCTGGCGACTGGAAGTCTCAACAGTGAAGCTCGGGCAGCGAGGGCAAACGCCATAGGGAACACAGAATTGAACTCTTGCAGGGGAGGGACTGTGTGAGAGACTCACTCCGGCAACAGGGAGAGGAGGCTCTGCAAGGGGTTAGAGGCGGAGGAGAAGAGTCCTGCGGGAAGCCAGAGCTGGGGAGCAGGGAAGAGCACCGGCCAGGGTGGTGAGAGGGCCGGAAAAGGTGCTGCTGGGCCACTGGGGAAACAGCAGCTGGAGGCCCCTGCAAGGGGGGAGGCCTAGCTCTGCGAAACCACACAGGCCCCCAGGCTCCACAGAAACTCCAAACGGTGAGCCGGTGAGCCGGCGAGCCGGGAACTACTGGCAAGGAAAACTGACCCGCCATTGCGGGAGACAAAGGCCACACCACCCATGCCTGGGAGGGGCTCATCACAGAGGCTGCATAAAGGGCTCCCTGGACAGCCAGTTGGCTTGGAGGAGTGGTGCCCACCCCGGAAGGGCGGGACAGTGTAGGCAGACCCCGGACAGTGTTGACAGACAGGGGCGGCCTCCTCCTGGAACTGCGGGGGCGGGGCCAGGCGTCACATGGACCAGCAAAGTTGCGGGCTGCCCTGCAGGGGTGCTGGTTGCTCGTCCTGGGCAGGAACCTCTGCCAGTAGTGGGAGGGGTCTCCCTGCGGGCTTCAGAATACCAGCAGCCCTAACACCCAGCCAGGCTGCAGAAGGCCCAGCCTACCTGGGGGTGGACACTCAGAATCAGCCCTGAATGTGACAATCAGAGGACCTGCCACAGGCCAAGACCAGCTAGAATATAGACTATAGACTGTAAAGTCCTGACCAAGAAAAAGAGGCAGCCTCAGGAAAGGGATTGCTGCTAATCTCAAGCACCTGAGTTATACCGACAGTAATATGAACTATTAATCCCCAACATATCCTTTGCAAAAGTTACTTCTCACAAATTCTTAATCCCCCCCCATACCTCAATCCACCTAAATACCCAAGACCTTCCCCTTACTCTCGAATTAAAGTCTACTCACTCTGTGGCTATAATGCATTCCTAGTTCTCAATCTAAATATTCCTCCCTTCCCCAGCCACCTAAACCCTTTATTCTTTTCTTCCTTCCTCATTTTTTTAAAAACTTTTTCTTTTCCTTTACTTCCTGGTAAAGCCCACAGGTTCTGGCTCCACATGGACCAATCAGAAATCATAAAGAGGGAATAGACACCTAAAATCTTTCTTTATTAATATCGATTTCTCTTTGTCTTGTGACTTTCTCCTTCTTTCTTTCTTTCTTTCTTTCTTTCTTTCTTTCTTTCTTTCTTTCTTTC